>JAECUM010000066.1:0-313136 GCA_016617855.1 Megalonaias nervosa
AAAGGATATTTTTACTCTTCTGGCTATATTGTTTCGGTAAGATTTTGTGATTTTAAGCATTAATTATAACGTAAAAGGTCTTGCTTCGAACAGGGTTATATGGTTGTTTCAGTTAACAGTGAAGTTGGAAGGGTTTGTCTGTTCGAATGGCTTCGACTTAACTTCGGTGGTGGGTTTGCCCAATCCGCTTCTGGCTATTATTACCACTTCCATAAATATCTCGCCATCTCTGAGCGCAGCAAAGATACTTATAAATATCTTAGAGTTTACAAACATTAATTTAAAACGGCGTGTTCGGAGTTTGATGAACGCTAGGCTTCTGGCTGGGAATGGTACTTTGACCTTGTAACTAAAGTGGCGGAGCCTATCCTAGCAAAGGCTTGTGCTGCTTTCATTATCTCACAAACGGAATACACACACTTTTAGCTGTGTACGTTCGATAACATATAACGTTTTCCTCACGGAATAATACGTCGTTTAATTAATTTCTCCATCATGGAAGTTGTTTTAAATTAGACATAAATATTTATAAGAAATTAATGACTGATTTAGAGTTAGGTACACTAATTGGATACACATCTTGCATTCCCCTGTACTTGAAATGAAAAAAATGTACAAGTTGCATAATTTTAAGAAAGAAAATTTTAAAAAATTAAAAATCGAGACAATTACATTTATAATCCGCTTTATGTAAATAATGTACAAATTTTAATGAAGGCAAATTATAATTTTGCAAAACTTAATCCCACACTGCACATTATCATTGACTTCTGTCTCATTCTGGATATGTTATACAGCAGTATAGGGCCTATATCTACTTGCACTTAGAACACTGAAGAGTTATAATTATCTTTCTGGTGGTGCATTGAGGAGACCAAATTATTTGCCCATGCTTCAGTATATAGTTTTATATTGTTCTTAACTTAAAGTCTGTTATGGAGGTTTCTCTTTCAACAATCTTTCATACCCGAACAAAAAACGTTTTATGAATTTTTACTGAATCATTTACGCATAATTGTAAAAGTGTGACCTTCAATAAGTTGGCACATGTATTACCTGTCTCAGCTATGCAGACATTACAACAGAGAACTTGCTCACAGCAGGTTATAGTGTAAAAAATTTGCAATAGGTTATTTCAACAGTGATTCTGTGGAAATTTAAGAAAGTGAATAAACTACATGTAATGCTGTATGTAATGTTAACACAGTTGTTGATGGAGAAAAAAAAAGGACATCTGATTTAGTGCTGTATATAAACACAGTTGTTGATAGAGAAGTTAAAGGACTTCTGATTATCATCATAATACACAGACACATTCTGTTATGTTGTAAATATTGTATATAATTTTTCCACATTCCAAGCTGAAGGCCTTAAGGTAGAGTAGTACTGTACTGAGTTATCTTCTGTAAATAAATTATTATTATTATTATTATTATTATTATTAAATGACTGTCGTTAGGGCTTTCATAACTGACCAAGATGATGTCACATTACTGTGGCAGGTGGATGGCAAAAGTTATGGGAATGGTGAAGGACAGACAAATAAAGCTTAAGATTTGAAAAATATAGGGAAAATCTTCTTTCAGATCACAAAATGAGGATATTTTAATTTATTTTTGATCCATTAGGAAATTATATTAATTTTGCTACATGTGAGTAAATATCTCCCCCAAACTTTTGTGGTTTTCATCAGAATCAAGTGCTGCAGTTTTAATGCATCTCCAGTGTGCATATCAAGAACCTTGGTCTATAGGCAGTAGGTGTCATTTTTTTGGTTGTTCATTTCATTTGATTTCATGTGATGTGTGGACATGATTTGACACAAATTATTTGGGTTATGGACAAAATGTTGTTTTGTCTATGTTACTGCAGTATGGAATAAAAAGGTCATGTGCATATACGCAAATCCCAGATTACATGAGAACCCTGGTCATGTGAACATTTTACACTGTATTGTGACTGTCATGTGTTTATTCACAGTACATGTAAATAAATACTTTCCAGTTTTTCAGATTTATTGTTACATGTCAACAGTAATTGTTGTCAAACAGGTTCCAAATAATTGAGGTGGACCAGGAAGTTGTTAAAGATATGATTGAAGTTATCTCCCATAAGTTAAATATTTTAATTAGATAGAGTTAGTTCCCATTGGATGAGTCATTGGAAAGTCCACTTGTTTAAAGGTTCAGAATGAGGCTGATATAAATAGTACTGTGTCAGCACTATCACAGTATTGACATGCCAGATCAAGTCACACACTGGGTAATGCCTTTTAATTCTATATTTATATCAGGTGATGTTGCCATGTAAACTGGGTTTTGGACCTACAGGTGGTCAAAATCAACAATTAAGAGACAATTTTGGTTTGAAAGAAGAAAGGGCTTGGGGCTTATTTGACAGGACTTGATGACAGTATCATCTTAAGGCACAGACATGGTACTAGGCTCAGTCAGCCTATTTCAGTTTTGTGCTATAAATATTCATGCTCTTCATATATAATGTTTACTATTTACATGTACACAATAAAATAATTTTTTAACTATCTTAGGTTTATCATTTTGAAATTTCACTATTGATCATTCTTGCATTTGAAATTTATGCATAGTACCTCCAAAAGGTTGACATACTTAGAATCTATCCTAAAATAAAAGTAGCTGGAGCTGTACAAATGAAGTATACATAGAAAGTAGGTTAAGTTGAATTGCTGCTAGTGGTAAATGTTATGAAAGTTTAAATGTGGATAGAAGAGTTTTTTTAGTGGAGTATCTGCAAAGGAAGCACATTGAATGTATGTGTATTTGCATATATATATATATATATATATATATATATATATATATATATATGTAAAGTCCACTTGCCAAGTGAGTGGAACAAGCTCAAATTCAGCTTGACCAATATCAGGTTTCCAAGGTACTTGCATATGGGAAGTTGGAAAAAAAATTGAGTAAGAGAAGTAGTGTTCAGTTAGTTCATGCTTTATTCTACAAGTTTTATACTCAGAAATATCGTCACTTTACATATATCAGTACCTTTATTTCATATTTTTATGTATCACATTCTTCAATTGCATAATAGCCAGCATTTTCTTTCATCGATCAATCCTTCATTTTGACATGATATACAGTGAAAGTCATCTGTAATTTCTGTCATGTAGTCACTGTCAGGGTAAGTCTTGCAGTTCCTCGTGCAGACCGGATAATGTGAATATTTACTGTCTAAAGCAGGTTTTGATAAATAGAAAATCTGTTGATTATTTAACTTGTCCACTATATTTTAATCATTATATTGATATGGGATTTACTGACTTGAATAACTTGGCCATGGACAATATGTGAGCTCAGAATGTTCTGAGATTGTCAGCTTTAAAAAATAAACTTATCAGATAGTGTTTTGATTCCTGTTGCTGATTTCAAGGTGACTAGGTGATAATTGTTAATAATATTGTTTGTGAGGGTTCTTTCATAGGTGTGTTTGGAAATAAAAAGCGCTTGTCTCTAATGATTAGCTACCTGGAAATTTTGTGCCCAAAGGGATGTTTATCGGCTATTGTTTACATGATTATTATATGAGACTGGTACATTCTTCCTGTTTGGAAAATAATTTTATGGATAAAAGAAAGTGGTCATAAATCATTCTCAGAAGTCAGCCTGTCAAAAATTGTTTATGTGCATGTCACCAGTTTCAAGGTAAAAAACTGGATGACATGGAAGCAGAAGCAGACATGTGAGTGGACAAAATACTCCCCAGTTAGAGCAAAGAGTGAATTCACTGGAACATTTCATTGAGGAACTCAGTTTTACCTTCGTTTTCTTACTGAATGGATGCTTAAAGCTGCTTGATCAGTTGATCTTTAATTGGAAACATTATTAAAGAAAAATGTTGATAGATTGAAATATGATTAACATTAAGTTTTTGCAGTTCTGTTCTTAGCTGTTTAATTTTACAGTTTGGAGTCTTTTTACCTAAACCTTTCTTTCTCTCTCTCTCTCTCTCTCTCTTAAAAATCTCACCATTTCCAAAACTCATATCTACCTATCCATTTATCTGTTTGTATACATGTATATACATATATCTGTCTTTGCTCTTCTAACCATATCTACATTCAAACCCTTCCATTTTATTTCATCTACATATATAGCTGCATGTTCTATTTGGATTCATCTTTTCAGTAATTTGATAATTTGCTAATGCAATCAGAAGGTTCACTTTTTCTTTATTCTGTTTCAGAATCATAGATTTTGAATCCGTTGATGTGCATGAAACCTAAGAGGTGACATTGGTTTCATATTTAAAAGCCAACAGATTGTGTATATATTGACAATTGTTAAGCTGAACATAAACACACGACATAAGAATGGGACGGAAAAAGATACAGATCTGTCGGATTAATGATGAAAGGAACAGACAGGTATTACTGCTTTATGTATTAGTTAACACCATCATTGGGTCCTAACACAATTTGTAATGTCAGTGAAATGTAAACAATCTGGGATCAAATAACATATTTTGACCATACCAATATCAATATTTATTCCTAATCTGGAGAAGGTTGGGTTTTGGCCAAGTCATCATAAAGTCATACTGTAACAGTTTTCTACATTTTCCTTGACCACTAATGTAACTGTGTCCACCTTGAATAGATCTGCAAACCCATATGATTTGACTGCAGGTCTTATTGAAATGCTCCTCAAATTGTGAACTTACAGAATAATAGCTTACAAAAAATCAAAAATACAATCATTGCAGTCAAAATGTCCATCAGTGTGTCTGTCTTTCTGTTGCTCAGTAAAAATTTCAGTTTGATTACCTTGTTAGTTGTTCAAGGTTTTTTGAACGAACAGATCCTCCTAGGCTCCAAAAGTAGGGAGTTTTCTTTTCCTCCAGGCAGAAGTTATGGTTTGGTGTTTTATGGCATAGTAATGTAAGTACATATATGCTGCCAGAGTGCGCAAGATCAAGCAAAAGTTTTATGAATTTGCTCACTTGGAAAGCAGTGATGTGTGAGACCCTCCAGGTTAGGTCATAGTTATGCATATAAAAATTCACTCCACACAGTATAACATTTGTATTTAACTGTTAAGATCAACTGAATAAATAAGAATCTTAAAAAAAATTACAAAGTAAGGATACTTGTTTGATCAGAATACCTCCGTCCATTACAGAGTATTCAGATATAGGTTAATACAAAAAGATGCTTGGAAATCCTGCTATTTATTTTTGACAATAAGAGGGTGCTGCAGTTTATGTCATTTCCTGATATTTGTGCATGCACAAACTTTGGTCTGGCTTTGAAAGGCGAGATCAAAATCGATGGTTGGGCAGAGGATAACTGATTCTTTAAACTTCAAGTCAGTACTGCAAAGTGAAAGGCAGAATGAAGAAAGTGAAGGATGAAGTGGAGTTTCTTGCCAACTGGAGGATGACAATTCTGAAGTGATGTCAGATGCCAGGTTAGATGAACTGCCAAAGAAAAAACTAAAAAGTGATGAAACGTTTCAGAATTTTTTTGTTGTTACATCTGATTAAAACACAAGACCAAGACGGGAGGTATGTTGTATAATATTTATAGAAATTATGGGAAAAATAACCCGATTATATCAGAAATTTGCATTTAAATTTTAGAACATCAGCTCTTAGGATGTAATGACTGACCAGATCACATACAATTTGGAGAAGAGATATACATGAGACTACCTGTGAATTGTGAAAAATTCTATAAAATAACCATATTAGAACAATTTTGCAACTTGAAGCTGGCTAAGCTGGCTGTGCATATGCCCTTCAGATGGCAGGCTGTTGAAGGGGTTCTTCGCACAGAACACTATCCGTATTTAGATAAAGAAAAGATTAGTTTCAGAAATAGTCAAGAGGTTAATGCTTATAGAACTAGAGGGAGAATCTTCTGTAGATTTTAATTTTAATAGAAAGTTCAAAGAGTGGAGCAGGAAGAAAGAGAGGTTGATATTTAAGTGTTCAGTGAGTAATGAACTTGGCGATTCTGTTCCCCCTTGTTTTTAGTTAAGGGGGGGGAGTCACCCCCTCAGATAAAAATCCCGGTAGCATCACTGTGAAGGTACAAGGCAGATGGAGCACAGTAGCCTACCCAGGCTGATATGGTAGGATTTGAACACACACCTTCTGGGATCAAGCCTGTCAAGTTAACCACTGAGCCATTGTGGATATTGCAAATATTAGTCACTTCTTAGGACATACAGAAGAGTGCACAAAAAGCTATTCTACATCACTGAGCCAGCAGGAGGTAGGCAGAATAGTATGAAAGAATTGAGAGCTCTTTTGTATTTTTTTAATAAATGAATTATATTTAGAGAAGTTTTTTTTATTCGTATTCACTTATGTCCAGGAATACACATTTTCAGTAATTAGTGCTGTATCCTAGTCTTCTTTCATAAAGATAACTTGATTCATGATCTTGAATCAGCTTTGGACAGATACAGTAGTGCAGTTGTTTGAGTATTGGGCTTATACTCCAAGGCTGCAGGTTCAGTATCCACCGAGTTCAGCTTGGGGATTGGCTGCATTAATGTGTCATTAGGAAAGGCACTGAGCTTCAGTGTCCTTGACATGATACAAATTTAGTGCTAAAGGTGCTTGTCTCTCGAAATTTCATTTACTGTATTTTTCATGTACATGAAAAAATATTTTTCCCTTCTTGTAAAGTATGATAAACAATGTGTAGAAAGTTAATTATCATTTTGGGGAAGAGATCATGTACCAGTTCAAATATAAGATGATTGTAGTACTCCCAAAATTTCATAAACATGTATTTTTCTTTAACATTAAAAATATTTCTTGCTAAAAGCATGAAAAATAATTTGTAAAAATGTTTATTATCATTTTGGGGAAGAGAAATGCATGAATTCGAATAGAAGATGATCATGGTGTGGCTCATGAAATTTGATATGTTTATTTTCATACACGAAAAAATATTGTTTTCTTCAGAAGTATGAAGAATAACATGTAAAAAGTGGGAAGAGATTGTGTATGACTTCCAATATAAAACAAACTTTTTGTAGCTCCAGAAATTTTAACATTTCATCAGTTTCTTAAGTTTTGTGCTGAAATGAACATTGGAAATATAAGTATCTAAACCATTGGCTGGGTCTTTTGAGAACTTTGATCTTAGTTTATTGTTGAAAGATGTCAGCTCATAAGTGTTAAACAAACAATATCTGACATGTTTGTTTTTTCAGCTGCATACACAACTGAGCACAAAACAATGCAGTGATTGATACTGAATTTATAAATCAATTAAGTACATTGCCAATCATCAAGTCAGCTGCAGAGCTAAAACTTTTTCAAATTATGGGGCAACAATTTATAAAACATCAAAAAACAAAATGCTGCCAACACTTGGTGTTAAATGCAGTCATTTGACCAGTGAATGATGTCATCCATTCCCTATAAAATTGACCCCATTTTTGATTAACAACTATTCTTGATGTAGCCATTCAAATGAATCAGTGTAAAAGTGTTAATTAGTTTACATTTACAATGGATAATGGGACATGGGAACATGAAGCTTTTACCATTAAAGAGAGGATTGAAGCCCTGAACATGATTTCCAGTGTTCAAATTCTTCATTTGAGGAATATGATTGACTTTGCAAGAGCAAATGTGACAGTAACAGAAAGCAGCTGAAAAGCAATCAGTTTTCCAAAATACAAGTATTATGATTTGCAAATGAGAAAATTACATCAGTATGAAATTTATACAGACACTGTTTATTGACATAGGGACCTACTGGACGGTAAATGTGCTTAATCTTTTGTTAGGTAATTATTTGCTTATTTTTAAAATTGAATTGAGACATGTAATGATCTGTGACAATTATTGAACATTTTAAATCTGTGTGCATATTTTCAATGGAATTACATGTATTGTGGATTCACTGCATGTTATGAGATCAGCGGTTGAGTACACAGTGTTGATATTCATGCTATATGTTATACATGTATATACAAACAGAATACATGTATATCTAACAATGCATGGTTCTCTGAATAATGTAAAATATTATTTATGCAATCTTATTTTTCACTACATGTTTATTTCTCATTTAATATGCATTTATTTAAGATGGTAGATGTGCCACTGAAGCACTGTTTTAGCACCCGTTTTTATTACCCCTCCCCCCAAAAACACCATTTTTTGGTACATGCATCTTTTTCTTCAACTAACTGACATAGTTGGTTATAATACAGTATGGTATATAATACTGTCAGGTTATGGACCCCGACCATCATGTTGTATCAGGGTCACACAAAGTGTGTGTGTACACACACACACACACACACACACACACACACACACATGAAACTTAAGAAGAATATACAACATTTTGTTGAGTTGTCATGAATATCTACTATCTTTATTGACTGATACGATTAGTATTCCAAAATGAGGAAAGGCCCGTCATCCAGTCCCTGTATTAATCTTACTTACACAGGCTCCCAGTGCTCTGGAGCCATGGTAGTTCAGTTGGTAGAGTATTTGTCTTTTAATCCAGGGTTGTGTGTTTGATACCTGCCCAGATCATTCCAGGTTGACTGTCACAGTGTATCCTTGGGAAGGGGACTTAGCCCCTGTCTCCTCAGCATAATATAGCTAGTAATTGTGTTACAAGTACTGGTAAAACCAACAAAAATAAAATAAATCATCCCAAGGTCAGGTTGAGTCTAAATGAAAATGGTGCCACTTGGACATTTAATCTGGCTGCTACAATGACCCTGTTTTGAAAAATCTTATTATTGCAGCGCCTGAATGAATGGTCATGTCAACATGGGGTTTTCAGTGAAAGACTTCTTTTGCTTTCTGGTTGGTTGTAAATGATAGTGGTGCCTGCCTGACATCCAGTATGTCTGATATGGCAGCTATCTTGAATATCTTGTTGGTACTTCTTTTGAATGGTAAGTCAAATTGGCATGAGGTTTTACCAAAAGACTTATGTTGTCTAATTGGTTGTAAATAAAAATGGTGCTTTTCTGACCTCCATCTTGAAATTTTTGTTTTAGCTATTCCAGCTGAATGGATCGTATAATGACATGAGGTTTTCACCAAAAGACTTCTTATGGTGTCTGGTTGCTACAAAATGAAAATGTTGGCCAATATGGCCACCATGACTCAGTTTGAATATTTTGTTACCACTACTTCATAATACAGTAAATATGGTTGATACAGTTTTAGAGGGAACTAGGATTTTGTAACATTATAGCCATGAAACATTATATCCAGATTTGTTTATGTACTGTAAACAATGTTAAGAGCACTACTCAGTTATTTGATAAGAACTTTTTCATTTGTCGTCACAAATATGATATGGTTGTTTATAAGAAATTATGTGCTTTAACAGTTTCTTGAAATGATTTTGCTTACGATGCATGTATGTGCATATTTACTTCAGTAAGTGGTTTATTTCCAAGTAAAATTTTAACAAGCTTATTTACATGTGCTTTATGCATATAGATCTAACGTTACCTGGTAATTGAAATACTTAGTTATTACTTCAAACCTAAATAATCTCTGCTATTCATTACTTGAAGATTCTGTATTGTCTGAATAATGTTACTTATAGTTTGAAATGAAACACTCGTACTATCCCCCAGGAGTGCAGCCAGAATTATTTTTGTGGGGGTGGGTGGGTGGGGGCAACATTTAGTGTTGAGTAAAGATGTCAGTGGGTTTTAAGTGTCCAGTAGATAACTGACCTTAATCCCACAGCTAGCAAGTGTGGTACAGTGACAAGTAACAGAGAGTGGTTATTTGATCTTGCCAAAAATCTAACATGTGTTCAGTTGCAAACTTGAGTAGATTTCACAAATTGTATGATCAAAGTGTCACAAAGCTCAAGCTTAGTCTCTAAATAAGCGTCCACATGTGACAGTGAGACCAAGGAAAGGGAGTCAGACAATATTGATGATGACCACAAAGATTTACTCGATGACGATAGGGATTTCAGAAATTTATCAGAAAATGAGAATGAATTGTTGGACTTTGTACCAGATAACATTAGGTAGTAATATTTTTAAGATACTGTGAATTAGAAAAATACTGACTTCAGGTTTGTACACATTTATTACAAGTTCCCATTTGATCAGGTACCCAAGTAACCGGGCACCCGGTAGAAGTTTTCTACAATTTTGACAGCTTTAATGGTCAGCAAATAAGTTTACGGATGTATGCCAAAACATCTTTAGAGTAAAATCTGGAGAGAGGGGGGATTTTCTACCTGTTAAACCTTTTTTATTTTCTTATTCAACAGGTAACATTTACAAAGCGTAAGTTCGGCCTGATGAAAAAAGCCTATGAACTGAGCGTACTATGCGATTGTGAAATTGCTCTCATCATTTTTACAACTAATAACAAGTTGTACCAGTATGCCAGCTCAGACATGGACAAAGTTCTTTTAAAATACACAGAGTACAACGAGACTGTTGTCAGCCAGACAAACAAGGATATCATGGAGGTATAATATTTTTTATTTGTTTTACTTGTTTTTTTAGGTTCATAATTCAGGGGTCAAGCTAGACTTGAATTTTAGGGAGAAGAGACTTCTTCTTTTGGACAGAACAAGGAGAAGTGGATGCAAAGCAAGAAACACTATATATATATATGTATGTATGTATATATACATATATATATATATATATATATAAGGGGCCCCGAGTGGCCGAGTGGTCTAAAGCGCTCACCGTTACGGATCACTGCCATCTCACCTCTGTCTATGTGGGTTCGAGTCTCGGATTCGGCAATGTGGGTATGTGAGAAAGCTTGCCGGTAGCTTCTGGTGGGTCGGTGGTTCTTTCCGGGGTTTTCCCGGGTTCTTCCTCCACCATTAATACTGGCCGCCATGTATAGCCTATCTTGTGCTGAAAAATGGCGTTAAACCCTACAACAACAACAACAACTATATATATATATATATATATATATATATATATATATATATATATATATATATATATATATATATCTGTGTGTGTGTGTGTGTTCTCTTATTTGAATTATGCCCTCTGTTTCCCAGTATTTTCATATTACATTTAACATTGGATTTAAGCAATACTTTATTTTCAAAATAAAAAAAGTAGAAAATTTTCTGAGTTATTTTGTCCATATGATTACATTACTGTAATTGTAAGTTAGTAAGAATGCTTAATCAATTACCCTTAATCAATTTTTTTTTATCATATACTTTCTGAAAGTTCACAATAATGGCACTTGGAAAGATTTCTAAATGCGTTTGAAACAACCCCTGTACCATGTTCATGAGGGCAAATGCACACGTGTCTTCAGATCATACTGATTGTCCTAATTTCTTTGTTGCGGATAAAACATTACCATAACTATTCATGCATAACACAGTAAAATACATAAAATTACAGACATGGCTCCTTTATAGTCAGTATATGAACTAAACCCTTCTTTCAAACCAAATCAACACAGACATGTGAGTGCATCTGTTTTTCAAAGGAGGGGTTTTCATAATGCAATCACTCACTCACTTCATTACAAAGGTCCATTAATAGGATTGTAAATTTATGGTTTATTTATTTGTCTACGTACTTGTAGTAATTTTAGACAGTGGTTAAATAGTATCTACTCCACTGCTTTTTTCCATATTTTCACAAATACGAGTCAAGTCAGAAAAGAACTTAGACCTTACAACGCAACTCGTGAATTCAACAACATAGCATTGCCCCATATGTTTCTGACCTATATAATTGCATTTTAAAGTTAAATCTTAAATAACACAATACCTAGACTTTGCTTTCTATGAATGAAATATTTTTCTGAATATATTTGCCCAATGATTTACGAAAACAAACAATCTAATGAACTGTTACTTCCCAGACAGTGATGTCCACCATTATTAGGGATTTTCCCATTACTGGTTCACTTAAAGTTCAAACTAATTTTATGACAAAATAGTGTACAAGAGGCAGTTAAAATATGCAGATCACTGATTCAGTTCTTAAAGCACAAATTGCTATTTACATACTAATGTTAAAATTTTTAAACACAAGTTTGTATGTTTTTATTATCAAGGGATAACATGTGGAAATCGGACAGTGATAGTTGACAACTTACTCGGGGAAAGGGTTGATGGTCAATCAGCTATAAAAACACATGCCTGTGAATGTGCAAGAGATTTTTCGTCAGCATAATTGATATCAAAACCAGGCCTAGCAAATGACGGCTTGATGAATACATTTTGCAACAACACAACACTGGAAATAACCTTGCAACAGGGAGGGGGCATCTCAAAATGTATGGTCAGTCAATGTACCTCTAAAAATAATCACAGGGTGAAGTCATTTTTGCTTTCCTAACTGCAGAAAGCGAAGTTTACGGTTTTTTTATGCAACTTATTCACCCACTTTGCCTGGTAGCGTGACCCCTGTAATTGTGAAAAGTGTCATTTAAGAGGTACAGTGATCAGGGCTTCAGAGTAAAGATTGGATAAAAAATTAAAAATTTTGAATTTATGGTAATGAGCCATTGTGATTTTTTTTTTCTGTGTCATAAATACTATTTTGAAATTTAACATGATAAATTATATGAATAAATGTTGTTCATTTGGAAAGAGAGAGAGGATTGTATAGTGACGACTTCGTTTAAATTTGTATGCTACTTATTTGACTTGATCTTCAACTCATTTTATCAAACTAGATCAATCAATACACAACCAACATATCTTCTAAACAGTATCTTGGCTATATTGTGTGTGTTTGCATGTGTGTGTGTATGTGCTGTCAAAAATACACAGGTTGGAAATTCCTTGTTTGTTGCTACAGGTCAGTTTTATAAAATTATGCTTGATATATATCATTTTGTGTCATTTACCCTAAAGTTGATATAGAATATTAAGGAAGAGAGGCATGATTTTGGTGTCATCATCAGGAAGATGGCTTAGAATTATTTATAAATTCTTTTCATGATGAGACAGTTTTATTAGCTCACATAGCCATAAGGTCAAGAGAGCTTATGGTATGGTATGTGTCCCACATACATGTAAGTCCATCAAAATGTTTGCTTTTTAATATTTGCTTGCTTAAAAACATGGCCTTCATAGAGGTACTGTGAAGGCCATGTTTTTAATTGGACTTTAATGAAACTTGGAACATAGGTTTATATCAGCAATGTTTCTGACGATGTCAATTATAATAAGAGTCGTCTATGCATATATGTGAAGTGATCTTGTATCTGACTAGATCAGTTTGTTTCCACTCTGGAGTCTGTATTTCAGATCTGATTTTGATCCAGTTTGGAATATCATCAGAATCTTGGCAGGGTCAGTAATGAGCAAGATACGTACATATCAGTCTTACCACTAATTGACTGACCTTACAATTGTGTGGAAGCCACATTTCTACTGTGATTTTAATTAAACTTGGAATAAAGACTTACAGCTTGATATTGAGTAAAAGCATATTAATTAGGTGATCTAACTTCCTATTGAATGAGCATGTTGTGACTTTGGAGGCTATATATGTGATCTATTTTGATTAGTCTTGGAATATAGACTTAAATGATCAGTATGTCACATGAGTTTCATAATGAGCAAGACACACCAATAATAATGAGGTAGGCTTGTATACGATTTTTCAAGTTATCACCCAGGGGTCCATATTTCTGGTCTAATTTTTAACAGACTTGGTATATATGCATGTACAATTAGAATCACAGGCAAGTTGAATAACGAGTTAGGTGCATCCATTTTGTTTTGGATTGGTTGGGCTTGTTGCCATTCTGGAAGCCAGATTTCTGTCCAGATTTTAATCAGAGTTGGAATATATGTATACATCATCAAGATCATGGATAAGTTCAGTAGAGAGCGAGATACACATGTATCAGTGATTTGATTTTGCATCTAATTGGTTGAACTTCTCAAGTAACAATTTCTGATCTGATTTTTATTAAACATAATATACAGGCTTAAAACATCAATATCCAACAAGTTTCATTTTGAGAAAAATCTGCATGTTAGAAATTGTTCTAAATTTGTATGCTTTGGAAAAAAATTTCTTTTAACATATCTCTATTCTCTCTCACTAAAGAAAAATTTTGGAAGTTACCCATGACAATTTAGAATCACAGGTTTGGGGCTCCACAAAGTTGTCTTCTTGCAAACAAGATATGTATAAATAATGTAGAAAAACAAGATGCATATATTTCAGTTTGAATAGTTTATCAAAATTTGCAAAATATATGGTTCCTTTGATCATGGACGATTGTGGAGGAATAAAATATGTTTTGGAAAGCAATGGACAAGGCGTTGAAAATGGTGAAAAATTGAAAATCTCTTTTACTTGTCAGTGTTAAAGTGGGTGGATGAGATGGCTGTTAGAGGAGGAGGCCATCTCTTGACCCAAAAAATTCTGATCTTGTGGTTATCTTTTCAGTCTTGCTGATTGATATAATTATTTCCCGTATACAAATCCAACATTCTGACCTTTTCATCATAAACATTAAAGAATTTAGTCATGGAAAAATTGGAAATTTGTCATTGAGGAGTCATTGAAAAGAAATAGGGAAACAAAAAAAAAAACTGAAAATAGTAAACTTTATGGATGACATTGAATAATTTGTAATTTATAACTGCTGAAGAAAAATGTAAAATAGAAATGTTATTAGAAAAAATGTACAATTGCTGTGTCTCAGAATTCCTGTACAGTTATAGATATTTGTTTGCTAGTAATATTTTTTAATTTTGATTTTTTTCCAGTAAGAACACATTTCTTGTTAAAACGAAAATGGCGAAGTTTTCACATTTTTTCACTGATAATTATTTATAAAATCTTTGCACATATGGAAGTTTTAAAAATGTGGAAGCAGATTTGATATGTTTGATGAAATTGAGCTTACCAGTTGCTTGTATTTGCCATGTTAATATGCCTAAAACATTTGTCATGAAATATATTATCATGTGTCTTGTTTATTTACTTCATGGCGTTTCAGATATTCAGTGCTCAGTGCCATTACTGTGTGTTGTGTATTTTTAGCTTTTAATAAAAAAAAAGATACCCCTGTAGGCTTTTCTTCTGAAATACTTCCAGATTTTATTTTCAAGAGTAAAGAAACCCATGGCCTTGAAAAAAAAAAACATTTCAAGTATCATTTCAATTCATGTGTATGTTATGGGACTCCCATCAAGGCTATTCATGGTACCCAGGGAAGGCACTTTTTTGAAAATATTTGCTAGGGTACTCGGATCACCCAAAGAGTTCATATGAAAACAATACAAAATTCTAAATGTATCTATGGGTGACTATTCTATATTAAAAGTACCTTCCCTGGGTCCCATGTATATTTTACTGGAACAGCCCTCACCATAAACTTGGGTAAAATAGGTAATATCGCAGTGATAAACAGTTTGGGAGGTAGTTTACTTAGGCTGCGTTCTTTCAGTACTACACAAGTCCACTTAATGATATGGTCCTCTGTTAGTAAGCCATGTGAGCAATATCAGGCCCACATGGGGCTTGTGTTTGCATTAATATATTTTGATTTAAGATGTAATTGGAAAGTCAACGAATTATTGATTTGCAAAATGAAACCATTAGATTTGTAATCAGTTCATATATTTCATATGAATTTTAAATTACTTGATTTTGTACATTTTCTCACTGCAGCAACTGAGCAAGAAAGAGGGGGGTAAGGCAGATGATGATGATGATTATGGAAATTCCTCTAGCCTTACTCCATCAACAGACCGCCAGTATCGTGAAATAGATGCTGAGTATGAGAAAGTCATGAGAGTCAAAACGGTCAGTGGGGTATTATTATTAGTTAGGTTAATATGACATGCCATATTGTACTGTATTTGCTCATGTACACTATACACTCAGCTGTACAGCATAGACCCAGATTTACCAGTTCATAATACATCTCTGGGTCTAAAGCACAGATCCTAATAATCCTGGTGTATTATACAGTTTTGGGGTCTATAGTATAGACCCAGATTTACCAGTTCCTTATACATCCCAGGGTCTAAAGCACAGATCCTGATCATCCTGGTGTAGTATTTAGTTTTGGGTCTATAGTATAGATCCTGGTCTGCTGGAATATTATATGTCTATGGTTCTAAAGCATAGACTATGATCTGCTGGTGTACAGCATTGACCCTGATTTTCTGGTACATGTATATTATAAATCTACTGGTATAAAGCATAGACTCAGATATGCTGGTGTACAACATAGACCTTGGTCTGCTGGTATATTATACATCTATGGGTATAAAGCATAGACTCAGATCTGCTGGTGTATTGTACATCTATGGGTCTAAAGCATAGACTCTGATCTGCTGGTGTATTGTACATCTATGGGTCTAAAGCATAGACTCTGATCTGCTGGTGTACTGTACATCTATGGGTCTAAAGCATAGACTCAGATCTGCTGGTGTATTGTACATTTATGGGTCTAAAGCATAGACTCTGATCTGCTGGTGTATTGTACATCTATGGGTCTAAAGCATAGACTCTGATCTGCTGGTGTATTGTACATCTATGGGTCTAAAGCATAGACTCTGATCTGCTGGTGTAGATCATAGACCCGGATCTGCTGATATACACTGTATAGTGTTGCACATAGGATCCCAAGGGCAGAGTATACTGTGTCCCCCTGCCTCCAATCTGGAGAACATGTACCATTTTAGAAGGACAAATGAAAATGATAGTACATAATGCACTAATAGGGCTATAAAAATGAGATAAACTTCTTTGCTTCAACAGTTTTGCAACTTTAACTTCATGGTCTGCACTGTACTCTCATATTTCCTTCAACACTTATTATTGCAACAAAAGTTTTGTTGTGTGCTCAGGTAACTCATGAAATCAGTGTCTGGTTAAGCATACAAAGCGTGACTTGAACCTCAAAAATATGTTACACTAATGGCCGTCAAACAGCTTACATTGCAACCGGACCAGCTATCACAAACTTTGGATGTTTTCATTGCCAGATACATTGTTTTAATAGCTATTCATTGTCATCTTACAGTTCTGTCATCTTTTGTGACTTTGGACATTGTTCGGGCTAACAGAGACAAGGGTGGACATCCACTAATAAAAAGTTGCAGAGTCAAGATTTGGGGGACATGGGGCAAAAAATTGCAGGAAAATTCGCTAGTCTGCACTCTTTATGCAACACTGGTAAAGACCCTGAACTACTGGTGTATTATAAAGCTCTGAGTCTGCTGGTGTTATACAAATCTGGATCTAAAGCATGTATCCTGGTATATTTGTGTACTATATAGATCCAGATACATATGTATGTTATACAGATTTAATGATACAGATTTGGGTCTAAAGCATAAATCCGGATCTGCTGGTGTATTACACTGCTCTGGATATTAATTGTTTATGTTGCATATTGAGAAAATTGGTAACAGCTCACTGAAAAAAGACCCTAAAATTCCGAATTTTGAATTTGATTTGTGTCTTTGTTGGATCTTAGTTTATGAATCATGTCCTAAAATTTCCATGTCATAGCGATAAAATGCTCCTAAAGATGCCATCAGGGAGCTGGGTACTTGGGTACCCACTTGTTGATAACAGCCTGGGTAATAAAACAAGTAATAGTGTACCAGTTAATAGTAGACAAGTTTTCTGCCAGTGCTTGTAAAGGCAACACTCACTTTGTTCCGTGTTGGCAGTCGTTTTGATTGAGGTGCAAATACAGGTACATTTTCAAGTTTTGAGCAGAGGTCTGCCTATTCAGTATATAACTGACCTTAATCCCATAGCTTGTTTTCCCATGTGACAACTCTTTGATTGATCTGCAAGTGTGGTACAATGACAAGTAACAAGGGGTGGTTATATAATCTTGCCACACAACTGACATGTGTTCCGTTGCAAACATGAGTAGATTTCACAAGTCGTATAATCAAAATGTTACTCAAGCTCAGTCTCTAAATAAACATCTGCATATAACTGAGACCAAGGGAAGGAAGTCGGACAATAATTATGATGACTAGACCATGATGATTTGTTAGATAACAATGGAGGATTTCAGAACTTCATCAGACAATGAGGATGAATTCTTGGACTTTGTCCCAGATGACATTACGTAGTGATATTTGTCAGATACTGTGAATTTAAAAAATGCTGACTTAAATTCAGGTTTGAACACATTTAATACAATTTCCCTCCGTTTTCAGATGTTTTTTAAGATATCTAGTTAGGCAGTGTGTTTGAATATTTTATGCAGACAATTAGACTAAAAATGTAAGCAGATTTTTAAATGCATTCAAATCAAGCCAAAGAATGCATTTTAAGCAATTAGGCAAAAGTTGGCATCATACTAATCCTACTACATGTAAACAGTCTGCTGTGGAAGTCACAGGAATTAACACATGATGTAAAGTTGTATATAGGTTTAATAAAGGTTGCAAGTTGTGGATATCAGTTAAGAAACCTATTATTTCAAAAATGAGAAATCAAAACTTGGCATTTTTCTTGCAACAAAAAATATATGAAAATGTTGCAAATAAGAAATTTCCTGAAATACAGTTATTAAGATTTAATTTTATCATACAGCAACCACCTGCACAGTATCAGCCTATGCCAGTGTCAGTTCCAGTCCAGAATATTGCATATGCCACACAGAACATGCCAGGGACTTCATCTGCCACAGCAGGTCAACCAAGTGTGACCAGCACTATGGTGTTACTGCAACCTTCATTACAAGGGCAAACCTCAGTTGCAGCCACTAGTCCTAACTGTAAGTACTGCAGATGCCAGATTTGTGTCTGTTCATCCAAAATATTTAGAACTTTGTATCCATGCCCTTGGAAATATAATTTTAAGAATGGAAGACCACCATTCCACCCAGCCCAAATAGCGAGTTTTCCCCAAGACATTGTGGTGGTAAACACAAAAGCATATACCTTTAAGGTGTATTTGATATTTCAAGAATGTATGTGCCTTTGATGGAATTTGTCTTGTCAAATCGTGTTTGAATTGAGTTTGAGCTCTTGATACTAAACTTCATTCCTTCACAGAGGATGTTGCTCATAACTGGCATAGTTCAAGAACCGGTCACCATAGTGTGATGCAATTTGATCTGAAAATTGTCTCGTAGGTTTGCATGTGCCATTTGTGAGTTTAGTCTTCATGAGAAGAGTTATGGCACTCTCAGTGCATGCCCTCTTGATGTATGTTTCTTCAGTTTTCAGATTGCAACCAAATTTGGTATGTGGCTTCAATTGAAGAGAATCATGAGTTTGATTTTCAGTGTTCCAGGATGTTATTGCTGCTGATTGCATGCGTTTTAGTTTTTGCAGCATAACTTTACCTTGCTTGTTGCATATCAACCAGATGAGCTTTATGTTGATGAGACATTTGATGAGTTTAATTTCAAGTGTTCACGGTATAAATTGGAAGAGTTGTGGTCACAGATTTCACATCCTCCTAACTTTGCTTCCACAGCATTAGTTTACTAAAGAATATTGCATTTTAGTCAGCGTTATTATGAACCTTTATATTGATGAGATCTTGAATGCATTGGGTTGCCAACATTGCACATCACCATTTAGAAGAGTTGTAGCCCCAGAATGCCCATTTTCTCCAAATGTTGATTCTCCACCAGAAGTTTCTGTTTCAAGCCTTTTCAGCAAATTGTTGATAATGGGGCTTATTGCTGTGCATCCATCACTACTAGCTCTAGATTATGATGATTTTCTGTCATGAAGTTTTAAAAAATTAAGAAATTGTGACGTAAGTGTTCTCCTGTTACTGATCTGCTAAATGGATAATGACCTGAATCATAGAATTAGTCATTCAAGTATTTATAGAAATTATTCTCCTAGCTTAATTATGCAAGGTTTCTGCTTATACCAATTTCATGATGTGCTTTTTCTGTTACTAGTTTTGAGGGAGCTACAGTGGTTAGCATTCAGGTCTTGTAATCCATGGTCTTTGGGTTTTATTCACAGCAAGACCAACCAAAATTACCCTGTTGTGATGCAGCCCTAGGAAAGGTACTTTAATGCCATTGCCACAGCAGTAAATGGTCTTTTGTGTGCTTATGTGCCATTAAATACCAACCAATCCAAATTTCAGCTTCTGCTAGAAGAGTGAGCCCTGCACAACAGACCCGAGTTTCCCCTGCTCCCCAACCCAGCACTTCCCCTGTCCCCCAACAAGCTAAGGGAGACAACCCTGACTCATCCGCTGCTGGTGGGAAAGGCCATCCACATTTGCGAGTGATTATCCCAACCAAAGGTGGAGATATGACAGCACAGGTAATATTCAAATTGTTTTCTGTGTGCTCCTTTTTAAAAAAAGAAGTTCATTCAGGTCATCTGAATTATATTGTTTGTAACATTGTATCCTCTGATATATTATGTATCGTCAATATGAATAACTCAAGTTTGCTTTTGTAGTTTTAGATGAGTAGAAAGAACTTTGTATTCTTGTTAGTCATTTGCACATATGTTTAAGAATCAGCTGAAAATTAGCATTGTAATTTTTGCCTGTGACTGTTCTTAACATTACAAAATGATTAATAGTGAATAAAGAATTACAGAAGTTTATTTCTGTTTATTATATTATCACTTTAATCAGAATGATTGTAAAAGTTATTATTTCCTGCTCACCAGGCCAATAGACCAAGCGAGTTTATGATATAGCCCTTCATCCATTATGTATTATCCAGCATCTGTGAACAGTTGTTATTTTCAGCTTTTCACAAACACTCAACAGTTTGAATTCATGTTATGGGGCCCTGTCCATATGGTTGACTTCAACCGAACTTGACACAGATCTGGTTCTTTTTCATGGCATTTTTGTAATTATTCAGCTGTAAAGATTTGGAGAAATAAAAGTGGATGTAGTGAGTGAGAGAGATTTATTTGTACAAGCAGATTGATATACTGAATATTTCTTTTTCATCAAAGAGTAAGGCAGCTAATACAGCATTGGAAACACCTGTGGTATCCATAGCAACCCCAGGAGAGAGTCATACTGTAGGACAGCCATCTGGATTCACACTCCCATCCTCCTTTCTTCCCAGTGAGTACCCTTTGTCAGACATAATATGGGCCTTATGATAGCTTAATTTCTTGAGTTTATGTGGTTCTTACATCTTTTTATTACCATATTTCATGTAATTTACATACATG
This sequence comes from Megalonaias nervosa, assembly GCA_016617855.1. Classification (NCBI taxonomy): domain Eukaryota; kingdom Metazoa; phylum Mollusca; class Bivalvia; order Unionida; family Unionidae; genus Megalonaias; species Megalonaias nervosa. The sequence continues at coordinate 21,140 of JAECUM010000066.1, forward strand.
AAAAAATAATTATTAATTTCAGTGTACGAAAAATTATATGTAAAATGGATAATTATCATTTGTGGTACTGACTGATTACGAAAAATAAAGGGAACATACCTGAACAAGTTCTACGAACACATGCTACTCAACAACCCAATGGTACAAATGTACAAAATAAACAAAGATTTTTGTTTTGTTTTTAGAGAGAGAGAGAGAGAGCATAATGTCTCAGTGTTCAAGCTCGTCTGCATTTAGAGCATACTTCTTTGTAGCTGTTATGTTGTGTAATGTTGGTAGAATGATTAAGATGGCCTGAACATGAATGGGTATTTATTGGTAAATTGTACGCAACGATTAGACCAACAAGTAGGTCTCTGCTTTTTTTTTTGTCCACTGTCAGAAAAAAAAAGTGAAGACCTACTTGTAGGTCTACGCAACGATCTGAGTCCACATTGTCAAGAAACTAAGTGCAGCTTGTATTATTACAGCAACAACCTCATTTTCAAATTACAATAAAAAATATAAAGAACTTAAAAACACGTTTTAGTTAAATCTTCTTTGTAGAAATGTTATGTCCAATAATTTAAAGGATTTTCGAAAAATACAAAGTGATATGTACGAAAAAATATACATTTAAATAATTATTAGTTTGATAACTGGACTGTGTACGAAAAATTAAAGGGTACGAAAAATCCATAAAATGCAGTAGTAATTATTGATTCAGTCATAAAATATAAGTCACTAATAATGTCGCAAGGACCCAACTTGTATGAAACAGTGAAATCTTGCTTCATGTGTTGAGAAATAGGAAAACTAAGGCACTTGAAATTTCTTGGGCCCTGTCATGTTTTGTGGAATGGGCATGTATTGTAGCTTGTGACCATCTGTGCATCTTGTATGTCTTAAACTTGCGGAGTTTTATAACTTTTGAAGAACTTGATTTATTGAAATCAGTTTTAATATGGAGTTTAGTATCAAACATACCTAGGTCAAACTAAATTTTCATCTTATGTTTCCAAAATTTTACTTTGGGGCTATTTTGATTGAACTTTTCAGCCATTTGAAATTAATCATTAAAGTTGGTTTACTTGCAGATCATCACTGGAAGTATGGTCATACAGTATCCTTGAATTTAAGGGGTTGCTTGAAAACTCCTTGAATTTAAACAAGTTGCTATTATCCTTGAGAAAGTCCTTGAATTTATTGACAGACTGCTTTAATTTTTCTAAGTGAATACAAAACATTAAAACAGAATAAAATATATCACTTTTTTAATTCACAAGTTTTGTTGTTTACATATTTTTTTTAAAAATGAATAAATCAGTGAAATGGGATAAAATTGGGTGGATCAAATGCCACATGATACAAGTAGTTTGTCAGTGTCCAATGCTTTAGTGACTTGCTATGTTGCTGTATATATTCTTATTTCTTCTTCTTTTGTACTATTTCAGCCTTTAGGTTGGGTTACTCTTGCGCAAGATTTGCACAAAATAGACACAAAGTCCTGGTATAAAAAGAGAGTCATTACGCAGAAAAATGAACATAATGCAATTTTTTACCTTTAATCTAATATGAATGTGCAGATAAATTCCCCTCTTGCTTAATCATTGTTTTTATCAAAAGAACAAAATCCCTAGAGCAACCTATTCAAATTGTTTTGGTCACTATGTTAGGACTGTGTTTTCCCTGTTCTCCAGGTCAAATATATATAATGGCAAAATTTGTGATTGTCCAGAAATACTGTACACAGTAATCAAAAGCACCATTTTCACCAATATTAAAATTAAAAACATGTTGACATTTATTAATAGTTTAAAATGTACATCAATAAATCATTCCCAACAGTTTATAAGTGGACTATTCTTGAATATTTCAAGTTGTAAATGGCAAAAAGAATGTGTTTGGAGATTGTAATAATGTAATAATTACATGTTAGTATTACCTATTTTCCTCCTTCTTCCCCACTTGGATGTCCTGTAAGTTTCAGTCATAATCAGAGAAGGATGATGTTCCTATGAAAGACAGGGAGTACGTTCTAGACTCCCAAAGTACTTGTGTAAATAAAGGATTTGACATCATTGTTTTATCATTTATGCCACTGATTCATTTTCATATCATGACCACAGGAAAACTATATTGGTTGTTTTAATTTGTATGGATCACTTTATACATTGTATCAATATATTGGTGCTTTTCATACTGTACAGGGCCTGTATTGAGCTTGTTTCTGTCGACATATATTTTTTTCTTTTTTTCTTTTTTTCACTTTGCCAAGGACTGTGAAGGGTGATATTTATTTAAGTCTTACAAAATGTGTTTTTACATACAAGTGTTGCATACAGAAGTTAAGAAGTTCTCTAACTCTTGCCCTGTAACAGTAATATAATTGACATAACGATGGTGTGCAATAGTTTTTTTTTCTTTTTACACATACACTTTGAAAGTATAATGTAGCCACCTGAAAAGCATCCATGAAGGAATAAAGGAAAAACATAACTAATATCCTGTTGAATATACAATTTTATTTCTCTATTGAAAGCTCAGATGCATTAATTATACATTAATAGTTTATTTCTGTATAAGAACTAATATATAAGGATTGGTGATTTCTATATAAGGGTCGGTAGATTGTTAGATATTGGTGATGTGTTTTTTTCCTTTTTTTACAATATATACTCCCTTATAAGTCAGCTCTAGCAGCAAACTGCATAGACCCCGATCTGCCATCACATAATGTGCCAGATTTAGCTTTATGCAGCTTCTGAGGAGTAATCAGTAAAACAAACAACATAGAACCTGATCTGCAAAGTGCATTATGCAACAGCAGATCTGGGTCGGCGTTGCTTGCAGTTGGACTTGCATGCGAATATATACAGCAATCTATATCTTACTGTTAACCTTCATTTATTTCAGGTGACCTGAATATTAACAGTGCTGATCTAAAAGAGCTGATTATGAATACTTCCTCTGGTCCCTTGACTGCTGCATTGCATGCCTCAGGGTTACAGTTGTCTAGGTAGAAAGAAAAGCTTTTATATAATAAATGGAAATCCAGTCTGTTTTTCTTTTTAATTCTTTATTTTCCCAGAAAATAAGTGCATTAATATACAGTAATATTTAACATCAAAATTACTTTTATTTCATTTTATTGTGTACAGGAGAGAGGGAAAGAGAGAGAGATCTGTTATGACTTAAGTTTTCATATTGAATCCTTATATAATAATATGTACAGGTTATTTAATTGTTTTTGTTTCACCATGGATTCTTTGAGTAATGTGTTTAATATATTTTCACTTTCAGTGGATTAACTCTGACTCCAACAACATCAGGTACAGGTTTATTTCCTTTATCATTGATCACACGGTCTAGTGTAAAAATGGAGCCACATTCTCCACATCAGCAACAACAGCAGCCACTGCAACAATTTCATCTCAACAGTGCCATTTTACGTAGTCTTCAACTTCCTCTTTTGACCACTGCATCGTCACAAGCACATGATGTTAGTCATGATCAGCAGGCACATCGAGCCGGAGCATCAAACAAAGATGATGATGATGAACCATCAGAAAAACGGTCACGAGTAATATCAGATGGATAGACCTAGATAATCATTCTGTACATATGTTACGTTTATCACTTTGATCATTACCATCGTTAATGATGTAAAATCAGACTTCATTAGCATCCATTAATTTGTGCACTTTTTGCACCTTAAAAGTTCTTTTGAATGGGGTGGGTGGGCCCAACTTCACAAAGGTTAATAACCTGACTATCATGAGTACACATTGTGCATGACTTCATTTTCTGGAATTAATGTAATTATTTGCAGTAGAGTTGTTGCATTAAATTTACAAGAATGGCATGGAATGTTAGTGGATTATTCTTGTATGGGGATGGGACCAGAATGCAATCATATTTGTTGGCGCATTCTATGTTATCTAGGCAACATGAAATGGAATAGCCCTTATTTAATTACATGATCCACATGGCCTGAGTTAACACTGAAAATTTCTTTGGCCCATGTCATAAATTAAAGCATTAATATCAATGCCACAGGCCATAATAATCATTCATGCAATGCTACTGAAGACCAGAAATAAAATAATCATTAAAATCCACAGCTTCATCACACCCTCCATGGATTAGAAAAGATGAAAATAATCAGCATCTTTATATTGTTGGAGTAAAGTTCCAGATTTTTTATAGGACTAAATGAAACTTAGATTTCCAGAAGCAGAAATTGAAATGTCATGTCCATCTTGGTTGTGCTCATTACTTTTAACAGTTTTTAATTGGAGACATAGTCCTATCTTGTGATTAATTCTTATTACCTCAATTTTCATATCAAGATTCTCAGCAAGTGCTATGGATTATTTCTGATTTGTATTTATGTATATAGTACTTGTATATTAGTCTTCATTTCTGTATAAAGATAAGAATGTATTATGTTTTAAGAATGTATTATGTTTTCTCTAATTTTTATAAGAATCACTATTGTTAACTCACCTAGACATACTGGCCAGTGGTTTTATGGAATGGCCCTGCATTAATTGTACATCGTCCATGTGCAGACATCATTTGATGCTATTTTCAATTTCTTCCTAAAAGCCATTGGACAAATGTCTAGATTTGGCAGAGAGAGGATCCTGTCATCATGGGCTTTAAAGTTTGTACCAGTGATGCCAATTTGCCATCAAATAAGGCCACCATTAAAATAATATATAAACCTTTTAACAGTTACCTCTCAAAAACCACTTGACAGAATTTAAACAGATTTTAAAAGAAAGCAACCATGCATGAAGGGATGAATGATGCCCTCCCACATGAATCTAATATTAAATTTGGCCACCATTGCTTACAATAGAAAATATTTAAACAACTCCAAAAAATCACATGATAGAATTTGACCATATTTGACAGCATTATAACATTTCAGATGTTTATAAATCATGCCAAGCTGCTAATAAATATGGCTATTGTTGATGTTACTATAAATAGTTAAACTTCTAAAACGACATCACAAAAGCTGTTCATGAAAATTTTACCAAATTTGACAGAAAGCATGGTGCCTTTAAAAAGTCATTTCAATCGATGCTAATCCATAATCAAATATGGCCTCTATTACAAAAAATAGACAAACCTTTAAACCAGTTTGCATAAACAACTTGACAGATATGACCAAATTGTTTCGGAAAATATCGTGGCATGAAGAACTTTCAGATTGTACTAATGTTGCTGATCCATCATTAGATATGGCCACCATTACTGAAATAGACCAGTCTATAAATGACTTTCTTGTAAAATCCAATTGGCAGAATGTTGTGCAAATGGTGCAGATTCACCATCAGATATTGCCACCATTTATAAAAATGGCAAACCATTAAAAAGGCATTCTATCAAAAGCCACACAATTGAAGTATACCAAAAGGTTGACAGAAAGTAGTTATACATAAGTTTTCAATTTTTTCACATTTGTTGGGTATTATTCATTTACTCTTTTTTTTAAGTTAATGATAACGGGGATTTACATCTCCCCAATATTCCAACTGGCTTGGGATATTTTATTTTCTGATTTAAAATTGTGAGATGCAAATCATTTTGAGGGAGTGAGACAAAAATAGAGAATTTTCAAATCTTATCAACTCATAAATATTTGTTATCTATGTGTAGGGGAGACAAGTTATAAAAATGAATTTGAGTATAACATAGCCATAACATTTCCTTAAATTTTTTATCTTAGATGTCCTTTATTCCTGATGCTTCTCGGAACATCAGTCAAGCTTACAAACAAAAAATAATTTAGTTAAATTTCAGAAACCTCTAGATAAAGAACAAAATTAATTTTCTTACACAGCAATTGGGGCCCCAGGAGGCTTAGTTGTCTAAGACCCATACAGATCTCTCCCAACTCCAGTGTGGGTTCAAGTCTTGGTTCAGCAACTGGGGGTATTTGAGAAAGCTTGCCAGTCTTCTTCTGTGGGTGAGGGTCTACCCATGTTCTTCCTAAACCAAACATACTGGCCACAATGTGTAGCCTATAAAGTGCTTAATAAAGGTGTTAAATCCCACAGAACCAAACCTTACACAGCAGTTATGAATTTTCATTTAGATATGGAACTACCTTGATCCCAATTGTGATATTAATTGACAGATATTAAAATTGTTAATATATGCTTGACTGGAATTCTGATTATTTCCCCTACCCCATCAACACTTGTACATATGGTCATCTATGATGTTCACTATACTGTGATTTGGTATATAATATGGTTGACAGTTAAAGATATAGACCCCAACTACCACAAAAAATTGTGCCATAATTATATTTTGCTTTAAAAACATTTAAGTCATAAATAGTTCCCTGACTTGTAAACATTTCTTCATCAGATACATTACTTGATCACATTAAGAAATTACTCTACAACCTCTGAATCCAGCCATTTTTGAAGAAAAAAGTCTTTCCATCTGTATATCATATCGATGAAGGGAAGTAACAGAATTAAACACTCTTGTTCCTGCTTGGTGGCCACATGTATCGCAGATGTAACCAGTTTAAACTTGATCTTTATACACCACTCAAGAACAGAGAGTATATTTTAATTGATATATTCTGTGATTATGTACACATAGTAATGTGTACATTAGTTTCTCTCTCTCTCTTTCTCTCTTCAGCCAACAGACCTGCAATATCCTAAAAATGTAAACAGTATTAGCTCATTCTAAACATCTTTAACCACAGGCATCCCAATGATTAAACTTGAGTTTGAACAGCCTTCCTCAAAATATGTATAAAATCATTGCAATTTCAGAAATAATAATAATAACAAATAAATAAATATGGCTTCTCTCTGGGGACTACTGTCTTAAAGAGAAAATAATTTAGCTAGACCTCAGAAATGATCCTTGATCTAAGATGGGTTGGTTGATCCTAGCCTTAATTTACCTCATAATCTAATATTCCATTGATCAGGAGTGATCCCAAAGTTTGTACCGAGGTGATATCAGCATAATCCCTACTTTAGGGCTGGGCTGATCCATACTTTACTATACCCCTTATTCTGCTATTCTATTGACTGGGATGATCGCAAGGTTGGGGTCTGTACTAGGGTGATCCCAGCATAATACCTGCTCTAGAGCTGGGTTGAATCCAGAGGCTGAACAGGTGAGGATGATCCCTAATCAGAAAGTGCTTAAAAACCGAGGTGAAATCAAAGACTGTTGTAGTTTCCTAACTTTGTAGGTGAAAAAGTCTCGGGGGTGGGGGTGGGGGTGAAATGGAGACCCGAACGTATGTGATATTTTTAAGACATGGCAGGTGAGAACCTTAAAGAATATTAAACAGAGTTCTCCCTAGCATGGCAAGAAAAGGACTGCAAGGATGAATGTAAAATTCACATATAAATAAAAATAGTCGAACAAGTTCTATATATGGACTTCAAACATACATACCATCAAGGAAACAAAAAATATAGATCCATGTACAACAAATAATTGCAATAAAGATCTGGTGTCCAGTATTACAAGACTGGAAAGTAATGTACTCCAGCCACAAACATACCTACTGTTGGAATTTCTGTCTAAGTCAATTGGCAGTCTTTGAACACATTTGTGATTGTGCATCATGGATCAGGCATGGTTCCACCTGAATGTAATGAGTTTAAGAGAGTGAAGACCATCTTCCTAGAGTCTGAATTAAGTGATCTTCAACACCAGCTGTCCCTATACAGAATGAATGTCCAGAATATCTGTGTTGTTTATATCCGAGGTGAGTTAAGAGGTTGTCTTGCCACATCCATCAAGAATGGAGCACTGGGGAGAAAGGCATTGAAAACTTTCCTCGTCAATGTAGGTTCTGCTCCATTCAAGAAGCTGGGCACACATGATTTTACTTCTGTAAAACCAAATTACTATCAGACTTAAAATGGTTCAGTTTTTGGAAGAAAAATGGGGAAAGAGTGAATCTTGATTTGTTAGCAGAAAATGTCGTGTCTCAGTTGCAACCAGTTACACATGGGAATTTACAGTGAACTAGCCACAGCATGAAAAGTCAAAAAGTCCGTAAAACATCACTATTTCAGTATGAAGTCCAAAAAAGGTTTAAGAGCACAAGAATCCATCATGTTGTATATGTTGAACAAAATGTAAAATCTAATGGGCAGTTCTTATATTTCACTGAAAAATACACTAAAGTCGGTTGGTAGCTTGCATGGGGTTGCTGAATCCAGCAAATAGTAATGACGGATCCCAGCCAAGTACACCTTTATTGTGGTCCACTGTAATGGCACTGAAGCTTGACAATACATTAAAGAAAATAGATGAGTGCATTTTCAGTAGTGGAGGGCAATGTGTTATGCTGATTGCTGATGACACCCAACATAGTTAGAAAATTTAAAAGGAGGCTTTACAACCCAGTTCCGTAGGCAACTCTGGTGGCTGGCAATATCAATGAGGCTTACAAATAATTAACGTGTCCTCTAAACAGTGTGAACTCGGAAACTGGGGGACAGTCTGTTGGCTGCACATCCACTTGTGATGTCTGCTGTCTGAATTTATCCATGATGATGTGACTTTGATGGATAAGACCTTTCCTTGATGAATAGCTTTCTCCTCCATTTTTACAGTTGTGAACAGTATCACAGACCTTGTTATGGTTATCCATTTCTCAATTTTACCTCTTGACTTCCCTTCAAAGAGGATAGGAAGAAGCTCCATGCCAGTGACAATCTTTTCTCCAGTGAGCTTGATAAGGTTGACTGTAAGTAATGTTTTTTAAGTCATGTGGTACATGTTTAATGTAATGCCGTTTTCACCAGATCACATTTTTCTTCAGTCCCAGATTTGATGCCAGCAATTTAAAACCTATACACTTACATAGATACAAAAAAAATTGGGGAGAGGGGGTTTGCATTAATTTATTCAAATTAAATTCAGTATATAAGTAAATGATGATACATTTGACTTGTTTATCTCTTATATATCAATGATCAGAGATTGTGTTGCAAATGATCACATGGTACCATGCTCAACAAGGGACTACACCCTTGCATTATTTTGGAGTTTGAAATATTCAACAGTTTGTATATTCAAATAATTCAAAGTGACTAGCACTCAAATTCAGTAAAGGCTTGATAAGATTTATCATTGAATGAAACTAATTACTTCAACTTTTTATTGAATTCCAGGGAAATAACCCTATACACTCAGTTGTTATGACTTAAGATGATACACTTGTATAAAAATTGAGAATAAACTCCTCAATTACAGTAAAACCTGTCTTGAAAGACCACTGTTATGTGAGACCACCTGTCTTGAGAGACCACACTCAGTGAACAAATTTAGTGATTATATAGCATTGTTACCTGCTATGAGAGACCACCTGTCTTGAGAGACCATAATTTGTTGGCAGAAGAGGTGGTCTTTCAAGACAGGTTCTACTGTATATGTCTCATTGTGGAAAGATTAAATCACATAGATTGCAATCATGCAATCAGTGATAAACTCTGTGAAAAAATGTATCAGTTCTCCCAAAGGATAAATATGCATTTGTATACATACTGTACTAGTCTGCCTTCTCAAAATAATCTTGGAGTTCCAAGGAAATATTGTAAAATTCAACTACTAACCATTGGAGACGCCCACTGGAAGTCCCCTACTCACCAAGAATAGCAGTCCCACCAACTCTCGTTTATAAACATCACTATATAGGTCAGCTGAACAAGGGTCCTCATGGGGATGAAATTAATCTTGTCATTTCATTAAACAATAATTGTTATCTAGTCAATAAAAAAAAGAAAATCATATATAATACTAATTTTTGTCGTTTTGTTGCAAATAAATCATAATTAAAATAGGTTCTTGTATCCTTATTTTATCTCTCCCATGGCAACCTGGTAACAACTGGAAACGTAAGAGGTGTGAGAATGAGGCTACGGAACATGATCAGGTCATTAACATTGAATATGTGTAAGGTTTTTGTGAAATCAAAATGACAATTAAATGTAGCTGACAGGTAAATGTGATTATGAAAGAAGTAGATTTAGATGCTACTGTTAGACAATGGAACGTGTGGTTTGGAATCCTTTAACTCTACTAGTCTATGAATCTAACAGTTATGTTAACACCCTCTACCCCATTTGTGTTTAGTTAAAGATTGTAAAAAAAAAAAAAAAATTACAGTTTATGCACAGTATAATAATCTTTATAGAAACTTAACAAGACCTGTCATCATAATGCATATGGTCTACTAGCCGAGTGGTCACTTAGTGTGAACAAGGGGAGTTAATATGTAAGAGTTACTGACCTTGACACACTTGCACACGTGCACACACACACATACACACACACACACACACACACACTTGCACTTTTAGAAATTTGTCATCTTTCAGAAAGGGCTGAATTTAGAGGCAGCAGTGATGTTAATGTGATTGGGTAATTTTTTGCAAAGTAAAATAATTTACTGAAAAATTTCCTTTCACCAATGTAAATAACTTTATGTTAAAACCATTTTTTTTAAAATTGAGAACAGGTGTCTTGTTGACCATTATAAGTGAGTTTATCCATAAAATTGTTTTCATAACATCTTCTGTCATTGGTGTATTTTTGTTCATAAACAGATTTGAAGCTAATAAAAACATCACACCAAAAGGCATTTTTTGTGTGGAAAAGTTCATCACATTTTCATCTCCTGATGAGAGTTGGTATTTAATCTCACATACTTCATATTCAAACAAATTAATACATTTTCTGTTAGATGGAAGATCTCTCTGAACCCATTATTTTTAAAGCTAATATAAATTGTTAAATATCTATCATGGCCAAGTCACCTTTAGAAACATTTGTAAACAAATTTTATCTTTTATCTTTGTCCATTCTTTATTTCCATATAAGCATGAAGAGAATTCATTTAGTTCCCTGATACAATTTGGTTTCAAATTTGTTAATGAAACAACCAAAAAGACTCGGCTAATAATTAAAATTTTAAAACTGTTATTTTACCACTTGGTATTAAAGATCACTTTTCCCAATGTTTCTAATTGCAAATTATCATTCCTGTTTTATTTTCAAAGTTTATCCTTAATGTTTTGTCCAAATCCACCAAACATTTTATGCCAAATAATGTTAATTCTGTCATCCTCAACAACTTCAGTCCTGAAATCCTTGTATACAGTTACTACTTAAAAGATCGGATTTCAGATATTGCGAAGAACCATCGGTAATTAAAGTAGGTATCATCTTTAAACTGTGACAATAAATACTGTTTCCTTTAACTTCATGTCTTTTATATTTTTTATTCTTTACTGATATGTAAAGAAATAAAGACATTATATCACCCTATATAGAACCTCTGGAAATTTAGATATAAAGCCATTTTGTAAAACTGCCAAGAAGACAATAAAAGGATATAAACCAGTGCCTTATGATTGATCCAGAATTTTTCAAAGCTAAAACGTGAACAAATGCCCATCAGATAGAATCGAATGCCTTTTCAAGATTGTTAATAATAGTACAGCTGTAATTTGCAGTTAATAATAATACATCTGAATTTTGCAATTAATAATAATATACCTTAAATTTGAAGGGTAATATTGTATATGATTACTTTATATTCAGCCATATATTTTACAAACACTTTTACAAAAACAGTATGGTTATAAGATATTATATCGTTCAGTATTGATTCATTGTTTTGGCAGTAAATCCTAAAATGTTGATTTATATGCAGCATTAAAGTAGAGAACTTGGATTCCATTTTCACAAGCACTGCTTTGGTTTATTCTCCTTAGGTATGCAAATTACAGTGTCTTGTCTCAAAACCATTGAAAAGAAGCAGTTTAATTTAATTGTTTTAAGTACAAAATCCCAAATGTCAATCAAGTCAGCTTTACTGAATTCTGTTGTGAACTCACCTGAACCTGGGACCTCGTTATTTTTCATACTTTGTAAGCAGTCTGATTCCTCTTTGTCGATTAATTTGCCTTCTAATCTTAAAGATTGCACTTGGTTAAGCCTTGGAATTTTGTTGTTTTTTCAGAAATCTTGATCTCATTTCTTCATTATATAGACTTTTATAATTCACCTTGGCTTTACTTAGTATATCAAATTAACTAGTAATAATTTCATTTTCATCTTTAATTAATTTTTAATAATTTTATTTGCATAGTTTTTATTTTATAAATGGCAAAAATATGTTGTTAGTTTCTTTGTCAGTTTCACTTTGGATCAAATATTGCTTTCACCAAGTTTTTCATTTCTCATGTTTTCATGTTCTCTCTTTTTGGACTCTTATAGTTCTAAATTGTAAGGTCCCTTTGAACCATTTTCTGAATACTGTACTTGTTGTACAAGTCCTTTTCTCTTTTTTAAGTTACATATTTTTGTATGAACCATATGAAAGGTTCTTTCTGTCTATCAGTAAATTGCCATTTAATTTCCACAGCTCTTTACTTATTTTACCTTTTTAATGCCCTAGATTGATCAACAAAACTGAAGTTTTTCTTTTATACGTAATATTACATTTCTAGCATTAGGATTGTTTACATTTCTTTAATTCTATGAATCTAATTCCAGATTTTGGACAACATAAAATATTTGATTTTCTTCATAAGTAATTTCATTATTGTAAAATTCTGGACAATCATTATATAGCCTATATAAATTATTTAAAGAGAAGCTCCTTTCACCCATTTTTATAACTACCGCAGTCAGATTACTTCCAGGATCTGTCTTTCATTCTTTTATATCATACTCCAAACTGTTATTGAATAGAATAGAAACTCCTCTCAAATTTGATTTATTACAGCTAGAAGTACATTTATAATCCCATTGTTTTCTATTACATGAAATTTTGTCTGCCATAAAGTGTGTATCTTTCAAGCATGAGATTCAAAATCATCATTCAGAATTTGACAGAAAGCATGCCGGCATTAAGGGCTTTTAAGGATACAAATGAATGCAGTCATCCATCAGATATGGCCATTCTTACTAAAAATAGAAAACCTCTACAACACTTCTAATACCACTCAATAAAATTTGACAGCATGCTGGCATGAAGGTCTTTCAAAATAATGATCCACTATCAAATATGGCAGCCATTACTAAAAGTAGAAAATTATTTAAAACAAGTTTTCAAAAATGCTTACAAGAATTTGACCAAGTTGACAGAACACATGGAATAAAAGGCTTTAAGTCCATACCAGTGCTCTGATCCTCCCGCACATACAGCTGTAGTAACTAAAGACAGACAAACCTTTAAGTGATTTCAACTTGAAAACTGCTCAGTAGAATTTGACCATATTTGACAGAAAGTATCCTGGCCCAAAAATATCCTTTCATTTATATAATCGATATCAGTCCACCATAAAAAATGTTGCTGTATTCATTAGGAAGGGTTTATTTTAAGTTTTGTGCAATTGTTCATTTTACACTTTTTGAACTTTAACTTTTTTTATAGGTATTATTATTGTGCTGAGGTGCCATTAAATTCTAATACATCAATACAAATAAATATGGCTGTCATTTACTGAAAATAAAAATGAAACATTCGGACAACTTTATTAAAACAAATCACTCCACAGAACATGACTTTGACCAAAAGCATCCTTAATAACAGGCGTTTCATTAATGGATGTGCAATCAGATATGGATAAAAATACAGAAAAGAGAGAAATCTTGAAACTGTTGTTTTCATATCATATGCATTCAGCAGCATTGGAAGAAATTTCTACAGAAGGAATCCTGCTGAGCTAGATTTCTGGACAAACCATTCTTTTGCATGTGGATGTTAGGCAGATGTCAGCTAGGTGAGCATTCCTAGGCCCAATTTTATGTCCTGTTTGGTTAGGTCTTAAGTGGGGAACTGTTGCAATGTAGACATTTGTATTTTTTGATTCCCTTCTGAGTTACGTCTTTTTTTTCTTTATTTTTTCATGTAAAACTTAAAATACTCTTAATGTCCAATCCAGTGCAGTTCAGATCAATGTAGATAATTCAGATGGAAAATCAAATTTTAAGTTGAATTGCATAAAACTATAGACTCGTTAGCTTCTTCATTTTAGGTGATGTCATTAAAACTTTCAAACACATGCATCAACTTTAAGACATGTTTGTTTTATTTATATAAAAAATAGACATATTATTAGGTTTTTAAGATTTTACTATGAATTTATTTTCGTGGTTGTTGGTAAACCTGTGTCACTATGCCATCATGAAGGCAAAGAAATCCAGTTGATGCACTGTGATACATTTGAAGCACTAAACAAAAAAATATGTTGTTTGAGTATTGAGTGCTGATTTGTAGTACTTTTTATTATTAATACTGTTAAACACATATAAAGAGAACTGTCAGTACATAATATTATCACACTCCTGCTGAATAAAAACTTGAAAATGTAAATGTCTTAAAGTTGATAGCCTGCAAAGAAAAACTCCACATGTATCAAAAGTAATTTTTCTTGTACTTTATTAACAAAACAAAAATATTGAAAAGTTTTACTGTGACCTTTATTTTCAGTAGGGAGAAAAAAACAAAAAATACTACAGATAAGGGTCTCTCTTGGTAAAGACCAAACATGAAGACTGTTAAAATCATTTCCATGCAGGTTGTTATTTAATGACAGAATTTATTGTGATTCAGTATTGAATATAAGTTGTCTCAAACATTGATCTAGTTTGTTTTCCTGGTTAGGTTGGACTTATTGTTAATTCAAATCCATCAACACAGACCACTGGTGACCGTTTTACTGTCAACCTACCCTCTGTGTTACATTGTCCATCATCTATTAGTACAAGTTTGTTAATGCTACTCCACCTAAACTATGTGGAAGATTGGCATGGGACTTTACACATACCATGATCTTGTTAGTCCTAAATTGGTGCCATATGACACTCAGTATAGCCACCACCAGTGGCCATCCTGAAAACCTTCTTATTACTACTTCTAGATGGATGGTTATATCAGTATGGGATTTTCACAAAAAGACTTTGTGTGATGTCTGGTATGTTCTGACTGAAAATGACCTAAATCTGACTTTCAGATATCTTTTTATAGCTTCTGGGTTTTTTCATGAGAAGGCTTCTTATGGTGTACTGTTGGTCCTAATTGACAATTATGCTGATTTGACAGTATGGCCACCATAGTAGTTATCTTGAAAATATTGATATCACTGCTACTCTTGTTGACATGCGGTTTTCACCAAAAGACTGTTGTCTAGTTCTTAAATTTATACAGCATCCAGTCTTGAAAATCTTCACTGCTCCGTTGTGAATGAATTGTTGCATGGTTCACACAGCTATGAAAAATCTTTGAATTTGTGCGGTTACTTTGAAAACTCTTTGAATTTATATTAGGAACATGAAGTGCTAAAACTGAAGGAAATAAATGTCATTTTAAATTCATACTGTTTTTTCATTTATGTATTTTCCAGAAATAATGAATCAATCGATGTGAAAAATGGGCTATAATTATGTTGATCAAATTAAATAAAACATGGCTTGTCAGGCGGTGGAGTAGTCATTTGGTGCAGTGGCACTAATTATTTATATGTTTTTTTCTTCAATTTTTATACTTATTTATGCAGTGGTAATATGTGGAGAAAGTACAATGTTCTGTAAGAAAAATTACTTCTTGAACACTTGTCAAAGTCCTTTTAAATTCCTTGAAAAGTTTTGAAAAATGGGGACTATACAAACCATGGTATCTAAGAATTGTAATGTCTACTTATTACCAAATTAAGATTGTGCCAATCTGAATTCCATCATTGCCACCAAATCTTTTCTCTCACTGCTTAATGGATTTTTATAATTTAACCCTATGTCTAGATATATTTTAGGAATGCCTTAAATGGCATCACCTAAATAACTTAGTTGTATTTTACAGAAAATATCACATAGATATGGTTATATCTAGTTTGGGACAAGTTCAGACATGTCCTTGACATCATGTTCAAGATCAGAAGCCATGACAAAGAATTTTGTACTGTATTTACAGATATCTTGTGAACATGTCATCTCAAACATAAGAAAATAATTTCTTTCCAAATTTTATATTTTGGAGTTTTTCAGGAATATGAGAATTAGTTTCACAGTAAAGATAAATAGAAGAAATGGATATATTGATTTCTGGAAATTCTCTTTTGCTGGTAGAGTGTCAGTCCATTCAGAGGACTATTGTTTCTTGTATTTAAGTTAATTTGTTGTGTACTTCTTCATGAAGATCACATGGATTATAGAAAATAGGAAAATGACTACAAGTTTTGCCAACAGTTTTATTTCTAGCAGGATGTATAAATGAATGACTTTATGAAATAGGGAAGAATGACTTGGAAAAAGATTTACTGACATTAGAACCAGAAAAATGGGAAATATATATCCATATTGAAAAATGGGAAATATATATCCATATTGATTCAAATTCAAGCAGGTTCACAAATCCTTTCCAAGAAAATCTTGTTTTTGATATGAAGATATATTTATGTATTCATGTACAAACATGTATAATCATATACTTGTATGTCTGATTGTTAGATGTGCCTTTGTTATTCATGTAGAAGGAGGAGTAGAGAGAGAGTTTATGCTGTTGAGGAATGTATTATGCATCAGTTGTATAGTCCGTAAAATTATGGTTTTGATATACAAGGCCAATTTTGTATATTCTAAATGAGTATGATACAACAGCAATTTCTTTGCTAATGCACTTCAGCTATTCTTCACAAAATTACCAGTCTGTCATTATTCAGTACCAGTTGAAGAAGCATTTGTTTTGAGCAAAGTTGGCTTATAATGAAAAAACATCCAATCACATTACATGTATTGCATGAGGTGTTTTTTTTTGTTTAAGAGTATATCACCGAGTTGAATAAAGATGTATTTTTTTAACTTAACAGCTGTACATTATATCTGTAAATATATTTCACAATTAAGGTATTTTTTGTTGCTGTTGTTCGCTTTCATTTACCAGAGATGAAAATCCAGTTTGCCATGATCTATCTTTTAAATTGATGTATTCTTCTGTCTCCCGAGATTATATCAATAGGAATAAATCAGTTTTTACCCTTTATTCTGTTTTTTGTTTTTCTTCAACACATTTAAATGTATGCAACATGTTTCAGTTTTGTTTTCTTCGCAGATACCTTACTTGATTATACATTAGGAGTACATCCATGCAAATCCATCTCTTCCAAGCTCAACAAGACATTTACCCTGTGTTTTGGCTTGTTTTAGGAACAGAAGGGTGTTACGTATATGTAATTAAATTACTTGTGTGTTAGTTTTAAATTCTCTTTTATTTTTATTTCATTACATGTTATTGTAATAGCTTTATTCACTGGATTTAACATTTTTCTAGAAAAATTCAGTTCAGTTCTTTTAGCCTGATAAGGATGCAAAATGATTGCCACATTGTATTTTTAGCTGACCTAGTTCTTAATCTTGATTACGTTTTGTATACACTGAGTGAAAATCATTGGTTGTAATTAAGGTCATGCTTCGCCTACATGTTAGTCTGAATAAACAACATTTTATTTTTAAATTCATTTCCAGTGTGGGAATCAGATTCTTAGCTAAGGCTATACTGGTCTACGTGCTAATTGACTTGTAGTAAGTGATCACGCGGGTCTGAAATTGAGTTCTTAGTTGGGTTAATACTGAGATTTCAGTGTTTCTGAGTCAGTTGTAAATTATTCCTTCAGGCCAAAAGGTATTCCTGTTGTTGCCATTTGAATTGAATTTTTTATTTATTTAAAATAATTTATTTTCCTTGGAGACTTCATCACGTGTGTTCACCGAAATTCTTGGACAAAGACATTTACTAAAAATTATTTGGAATTCTAAGGCCGGAATTATATTCTTGGTGACTCAACAAGGAACTGTCGACACATCAGCACAAACTGGTTATAGAGGATGTCATCGCCTTCCATCTTGGAACTTCATCGAGATTTGAACTTGGATTCAATTAGAACTTTTTAGTAATAGGACTTATATTTTTGAATTCTAGGATTAATTTTTGGAATAGATTCACAAACCGTAAGTCCTTTTTCATATTTTTACTTTGTTTTCTAGGGAAATAAATAATTTTGTTAAATTTACAAAGCTTGTTGACTTCAGTCTTTTCTTTTGTTACTTTTGTATGAGCCTACACGAAACAAGGGCAAAAAAAATGTCATCTGCTTGTCATGGTAGAAGTCAGACAAAGGTGGTCTTTCTTTGGATGGAGATAGTCACAACATATCTGATCTGTTTATAATTTACTACTTCTCATGCCAGAAAGCATGCTTCTTCTCGAGAACTCAAAAATACCCAATTTAATTGTGCTATTTCATAACATGAGTGAGTCTTTGAAACCTTCTCACACCAGCTATGTTGCTATTTCTCAGTCTATCTTCACCATGGAATGTGAGAAAGCTTGCCAGTAGCTTCTCGTGGGTCGGTGGTTCTTTCCGGGGATTTCCCGGTTTCTTCCTCCACCATTAATACTGGCCGCCATGTATAGCCTATCGTGTGCTGAAAAATGGCGTTAAGCCCCACAACAACAACAACAACAACAATCTTCACCATGGATAAAAATTTTACTTTTCATTTGTCTGAGTTCAGTCATACAGTAAGCATTTCAGTGCCATATAAGTTTCTCCTCAATGAAACAAACCTCGTCTTAGACCACTGATTTATGAAATCACTGCAGATGATTTTTCTATCCCAGTGGTGGCCAAAACTTTGGCCATTGGACCAAGCAATCCCAGTTTCAGGATACACAAGGTCTTGTCACTGCAAATGGGAGAACATCACTTGACTTTGGGTAGGCATCCCTTTGCAGGATCAACCACTAGAAATTATATCCTGCACAGGTATCAAAATGGCAGGCTAGAGTGCCCAATGCCTGTCCTCCTTTCAAAATATTGGTGGGGTTTTGGTCCCGTCAATAGTGTTTTCCACATGTTTCTTGGAGATGCAAGCCTTGGTAGATGACTTCCATTTGTGGTAGGTGACAATGGAAATGGCATTTTCATTATATCCAGCTACTCATATGTTCTCAACTGCATCAGGTGGTGGGCAAACCAAATCCCCAATCCTCTGGCTTCTGGTTTGGAATTTTCTCAGGTGGTGTTGTCATAAACAAATCCATATTCAAGTCTTCTACATCCAGGTCAGACTCAGTCTCAGAGTAGATTCACTGTCACAATGGAATCAGCTGATTCATACTGAATGGCTCATTCTTTCGCAGTCTTCGTTTGAGTCTACACCCATTGGAACTCCTTAACTTGGGCTCTCTAGTCCATGGTACAAAAGCATAAGCAGTTGCCTTTTTCTGAATTTGAACAGTCTTGATAACACACACTTCTCCCCAACCCTTGTGATTCCAAAAGTCTTGCATAAAGCAAGGGAATCTGAGGGCCATTTAATCCATATTGCACCCCATCAAGTGGGAGAAATCATGGATCAAGTTAACAGCAGAGATTCCCATAATAATTCTGCCTTTTCTCCACCTACTCAAAATACCCTGAATGCAGGTCTTCCATCCAAATCCAGAGATACTTGATCTGAAGGACACACGGTACTAATGGTATGGAAAAATGGGAACCAGCCTGGAAATGGGTGAACATAAAATAGAGTATATATGGGTTTGGCTGGCCAGGATTGGTTAATAATGTAAGTTATGTTTTAGGAAAAAGAATCTTTTGAGAGCTTATCCTAGTTGTAAGTGAAAAAAAATAGAGACATTGTTTTATTGATGGAATTTCAGTCCTTTAACAGTCTTGTTTTTTGAACACTTGTTACTAAAATTAGCACCTGACTCTTTGGTGCAGAATTGAAAGAACATGTTTCAAACACATGCAGGTCCAGAAAATGATGCGGCTCATATCCTTTCCTCTACACAGAAGCTGACATCCAGGTTTTATCTGTACTGATAAATATAAGTTTGATCATGAGCACTCAGAAATTTTAAGTTATTGAATTTTTTTAATATCATGGTGTTTGCATAGGTTTACTATGGGAACTGAATTAGTACCTTGAATCCTATAATGGTTCTTAGAACAAGCAGTGGATGGAATTTCTCAGGCAAGAAGATCCACCATTTTGAAAGCATGGGGGGGGGGAGAATAGATGGCAAGTTTTATCCCAGTGGTGTGTGGAAACATCTATCTGTTAAATGCCATGGGGCAACTTTTTTCTAAAATCCTCCTGTGACCCTTCAAGAAGTTATCACAAATCAAGGGCTACTGACGCATAAAACATATTTTGACATTATAAAAGGCAGTATGTACAAAGACCTCTGATATTCTTCCAAGCTGTGAGTGGTCAAAAAACCAAAGTCTTTGGCCCTTGGTCTAAATTGGAATCTGCCATAGATTCAGATGTGATTTAAGAAGCCATTTTTTTTGATGGCCTTGACTCACACTGTGTACAAAAACTGCTTCCTAGTTGTTTTAGCTACAGCAGGCAGGGTTAGTGAGATGCACATCTTGGTCGATCTGAGCTTTCTGCACTTGTGTTATGATGGTGTGGTTCCACTTGTGACATTGCCTACTTTTATTGCCAAGACAGGCTCCTGCTCATTGGGAGTCAGTAGTTTCTCTGGAAAGTTGTCATCCTGGAACCCTTTATGACAAGGGCATTTACAATACTTCATAAGGGCTCTGAAGAGGCACCTAAAGTGAACTGAGCCAATCAGAAGAGGGAGATCTCACATGCTCTTGCTGCTCAGAGAAGGAAAGGACAATATTCAGTTCGGGCTCAGTCATTTTGTGTAGGATGGGTTATCTGCTCAGTCTATATACAACTAACCCAAGACAGCCTATATAGAACTAACCCAAGACCAGAAGAAATTTAGGTGCATATTTGCTCATAAAGTTAAGATAGTTGCCACTAGCATTTGAGCAGAGATGATTTTTAACTGTCATTACCAAAGCTGTGGAATGGAGGCCTGAGACAACTTTTCTCTAGCTTTTATCTCGTTTCATCCAGCTCAGTTTAAGAAATCTGGGAAACAAATTGTTGTAGTGCTAATGTAGGTCTTATATCTGACTTGTACCTTGGCAAGCAGTCGACATTTTAGCAGTTTTGTTGCCTAAAAAAAAAAAAAAGAGAAAAGACATGTCACAAGAAGTCGTTTGGTGAAAACTCCATGTTCATATGACCATCCATTCAGGAGGAATAGCAATAACAAAATTTTCAATTTGTTCATTGTAGTGACAATATTGGATGTCAGAGCAGCATCATTTTCATGAAGGGCAAACAAGATACCATAAGAAATCGCCTGATGAAAAGCCATGTCGATATGACTTACCGTTTTAGGAGTATTAATAACCAGATTTCCAAGATGGCTGCAGTGTCAGTCTTTGGTGAAAACTCCTTGTCAATATTACCATCCTTTCAGGGGGATGGATCTATTTGTGCAGTAGGGTTAACAACATAGTACATTACTTGGTACATGGTGCTGCTTAATATAAAGATCTAAAAAGGTAGATATAAAGTATTGCCAAGAAAAACAAACAACAAATAAAATAATAGGAATATAAATCCTTCATAATAAAGTACTAAATGGTGAAGTTAAAAGGTCAAGATATTAAAATTTTTTAAAGATACATAAATGAAAGATAAAGGCGAAAAATGTAAAAGTGATCCTAGCAATAACTATTTTCAAAATGCCAACATGGTCACTATATTGGATGTAAGATTATCTGTTATGTATATTTAATTTAGATTGTTTGTTGGTTTTTCTCATTATCTTAGGTATATATCTATTTTGTACTTGACTTTTGTCCATATTCAAGTTAATGGTCTACACTACTAGGGACATTCCTTTTGTAAACAACGTAATACATAGCTCTTATTTCTCAATGATAATAGATTAAATATTCAGATCATTACTAATGGAAGTAACTTGTTTACTTGAATCTGTGTCTAGAGCATTAATTTTTCACTTGGAAATTCTCAAGCTTGTTGACAACTTTTAGTATTTTAGAAAGGAAACTGACCTACATCCAGTCTCTATAATTGTGTCTTAGCTTTTTATATCAATGTTGTTTACTTGAAAACTTACAAATTCCTACATTAACATCTTAAGTGGAATCAGTTTTAGTTTTATGTGCAGTTTTGAAATTGGGAGGATTTCTTTATTTAAATTATTCACTGGAATTACAACGTGTTCATTAATACTTCTTGGTCTAAATTGTTAATTTGGAATTATAGTGAATTCAGTCAAGGATATTTTGGATTATTGTGATACATCAGAAGACTGTTAACACATCGCCATATTCCTGGCCATTGACACATTAGCACATTCGATACTACAGACTCATCAGCATATTCAGTATTGGCATTTATTTGGAACACCACTGGAATTCAGCTGGAACTCTATGCATTTGGACTTGTGATAGAACATTTAGGACTATTTCAGATTTATTTCAGAATACTGTAAGTTCTTTTTAAATCTTAACTTTGTATTCTAGGGAAATAAATTATTTGTTTAATTTTACAAAACTATTTGGTTTTTGCTTTTTTTGTTAATTTAAGACCATAGGGTTGTAACAGAAAATTGTTGGCTCGTCCAGGATACGAATTTCACTAAAATATTTCAGAAAACTTAAATTTGTTTTTGAAATTTAAATTAATTTAGTTGCGGAATGTTTCTAGTCTCTGGTACTTTAACTTCACATATTTTAGAAATCTTTAGTGAGACCAATAAGCTTTCACAATTTCATCTAAAGTGAAGAACTTTATTTTAAATACTACCCAGGAAGGGTTAGAGCCTTTGAGCAAGGATAAATTACTCGAGTTTGCCAGATAATACAATCTTTCTGAGGCAAAGTTTCTTTAATGAAGCAAGAAATAGAAAATAATTGGGTCAATATTTACTGGAAAAGAATTTTTAGGATAAAAGTGCTTTGGATTTGATTAGTAAGTCCCTATATGGCTCTGAAATGAAAGTAATAGAATAGAAATTTAAAAAAAACAGATGGAAACAGAGTAAAGATGCCTTAAGCTTCAGAAAGAATAAAACAAAATGCAGTTGCAGAAAGGGGAAAGAGACTAATGCAAATGTCAATGCTGAAAGAAGAAAGAGAAATGCAGCTGCAGTTACAGAAAGGAAAAAGGGAGAGGGAAAGAGAAAGAGTAGGTGGGCAAATGCAAATAAATAAAGAAGAGACAGACTTGCAATTTAGAATAAAAGAATTAGAACTTCCAAGTGGAAAGCACCTCCCCCCAATTACATAAAAGTTCAGGTTTTCATGTTACCAGAAGTATTAGGTTAATATTTTTGAGGATAAAGAAATAGATCAATATTTCCTCATTTTGAAAAAAAAAATTGCTGAAAATTTTAAATGTCCAAGAGAGCTCTGAAATTTTATTACAAAGTGTACTTATTAGCAAACCTCATGAAGTCTAAACTTCACTGACACTACAGCACAATGCTTATTACGATGTGAATAAGGAATGTATCTTGATGGGTTATGAGTCGGTACCTGAAGGTTTAGGAACTGTCAAAAAGAAACTGGTTTGACCAATGTTGAATTTGTGAGACAAAAAGAACAATTATTTTATAGATGATGCTGAGCCAAGAAGGTTCTACACTGCAAATGCTAACAAATCACCTAGTGGCATATATTTCTCTTGCTCAACCTTTTCTCAAA
The DNA here is from genome assembly GCA_016617855.1 of Megalonaias nervosa. Taxonomy (NCBI): domain Eukaryota; kingdom Metazoa; phylum Mollusca; class Bivalvia; order Unionida; family Unionidae; genus Megalonaias; species Megalonaias nervosa. The sequence goes on from JAECUM010000066.1 coordinate 44,749, forward strand.
CCATCTATTTTGGTGAAAGCATAAGCATAACAACTTATCAAGAGAATGGGTTTCACAGATGATGAATTATGATGTCATTTCAACAAATGATGGTTCTGTTAATTTTCATGCACTGCACCATAGACATGGTCTTGGTCATACCAGCAAAACCAAGGACCCGTAAATTAGATAATGACATGTAAGAAATAACAATGAGAATATTTGTGTATTTTATCACTGACTTTAATGAACAATTCTTGGATGACAAATTAGCAAAATGCTTACAAATGCACACAAATATCTTTTTCCATGTTGAAACACTGGTTTAGGACTTTGATTTCTACACCAATGAACTAAAAGCAGCAAACTGCAAATTGATATCAGGCACCCAGCTGAGGCTAGCAGATGGTACAGCATCTGCTTCATTTCATCATCAACACTAATACAGACATATTTCTATATATAAATTTCATCCACAGCTATGATTTTACATTGTGTATTTAAAGTCTGTGTTAAACATTTTAAACATTTTTAGTTTAAAAGAAATTTGAGACTGGTCTGATTCAATACAGACTTTCAAATGCTGACCAACATCTAGAATACATGTCTATTTGAAAAAACATGCAAATACAGCCCCATCTACAAATCCATTTCTCCTTTTCCTTTCAAGTTGTATTTAATGGGCAAAATTTTCTGTTACTGCTTACATTAATTTTGGTAGATTTTGTTGAAAATAGACAAAGGACATTTTGGTCAAATGGCATGGAAAATTTTCATGAAGGTAGGTAATACTTATCTGTGAGATAATACAAGTGATGATAACGTGACTATTATTAATATATGCAGTAGTGAGGGAAGAATGGGCACGGGAATGAAATTCAAATGTTTACACTGGGACCGAGTGCCAGATGTCTGATAGTGAATGCATCATCAACATTCATTATGGAATGAAATGCAACAATACATAAATGCAAATGCATGAAATAATGAAATATAAAAACACGATCTCCCAGTGCATGTAACTCTGAAGCCTAGAAACAAACAATGTACTTGTCCAGTTTGTGTAAAAAATATACCTCACTGCAGAGAGATCTAGATCAAATTAATTCTGCAAATTTAAAGTCTCATATTACAGGGAGTAGAATCTACACAATTTTCTTGTAATATGTGGCCAATTCTGAGAAGCACCGACTTGGATGTGTAGATGAATAATATGCTTATTGATCAGACTGTGTCTAAGCTGTCTGTCTATGGCTGATCAGACTGCTGACTGTTAGTCTGAGTATGGTAGATCAGTCTGATGTCTGTTAGTCTGTGTATGGTAGATCAGACCACTGTCTGTTAGTCTGTGTATGGTAGATCAGACTGCTGTCCATTAGTCTATGGCACATCAGACTGCTGTCTGTTAGTCTATGGTAGAGCAGGCTGCTGTCTGTTAGTCTATGGCAGATCAGACTGCTGTCTGTTAGTCTATGGTAGATCAGACTTTCATCTGTTAGTCTGTGTATGGCAGATCAGACTGCTGTCTGTTAGTCTGTGTATGGAAGATCAGACTGCTGTTAGTCTGTGTAAGGCAGATCAGACTGCTGTCTGTTAGTCGTCTATGGCAAATCAGACTCTTGTCTTTTAGTCTGTGTATGGTAGATCAGACTGCTGTCCATCAGTCTGTCTATGGCACATCAGACTGCTGTCTGTTAGTCTGTGTATGGTAGATCAGACTGCTATCCGTTAGTCTGTCTATGGCACATCAGACTGCTGTCTGTTAGTCTATGGTAGATCAGGCTGCTGTCTGTTAGTCTGTCTATGGCAGATCAGACTGCTGTCTGTTAGTCTATGATAGATCAGGCTGCTGTCTGTTAATTCTGTCTATGGCAAATCAGATTGGTGTCTGTTAGTCTATGACAGATCAGACTGCTGTCCATCTTATAAATCAGGTTGCTGTCTGTTAGTCTGTCTATGGTAGATCAGGCTGCTGTCTGTCTATGGCAGATCAGATGACTGACTGTTAGTGTAAGGCAGATCAGACTGCTGTCTGTTAGTGTAAGGCAGATCAGGCTGCTGTCTGTTAGTCTGTCTATGGCAGATCAGATTCTATGATATGATATCAATGAAGCAACCAACACCCTCATGTGCTGGTGCATCAATCTGACTGCAGCTCTTGGCCTACTGCACATTATTCACAGGTAAATACAGTATTCCCTCAATATAATATTCCCAGCACAAGTGGTCCCTTTTGTGAGGTTGGTATGGTCATGGATTCCATTACATGACCCAACAGTAACATTTACTGCACTCTAAACCAGTCCACTTTTCTGGCTTCCAAGAACATCTTTATAACGAGGATGTATGGTAAGGAATGATAAATATCTTATCAGCAAATGCCTCAGAGAGTGGTTGGAAGAGATATTTAATAACATTGAAAAAAGACCATGGAACATGCTGTGAATGACAAAATGAGATTATTTTTCAAAAGAATTCATAGGGTTTCTTGGCATATGCTTCTATAATTTCCACCTACCTAATCTCCCCTGCCCCCATGCAGCTTGTACACCCTGGTTTGTGTGGAGGTGGGGGGTTAATTTTAGGGTCTACTTAATGACAATCGAGTTAGAAATTATAAATTGATGAATGAAGTATGTTTTGTGCATTTTTTATATCATGCTTTTCATTTCAAAAATTGGTATGGAGTACAAGCTGCCAGGGAGTGGATGGAACCATAACTGACTCTATCAACAATTCAGCATCATGGTCAAAAATAGTGAACGAAATGTACTTGGTCATGGCAGCAAATCGTATCTGGTTTAAAAAAATGACCATAGCTTCCACATATTTAAAACCATAATTGGTGCAGTATGCAGGCACAACAATTAACTGACAATATTACCCTTGAGGAATAAAAACATGAGATCATATAAATAAAATCCAATTTCACTAGAAATACAAATATATGAGAAACTGTGGACAAATGTTTCAGAGGGACAATAATTAATTTCCTTTCAACATACAGGAAATACCTTTGACTACTCAGAATATGTGAAAACTTTTTAATCATGATAAAATTTTTAATTCAAATGGATGTTTTCGGATTGTTTAAAATAACAAATTCTAAATATCTGAGAACAAGATGGCATATATTTACGTCTACTTCTGTTTTGATCTGGTCTACCATAAAAGTGCTTTCAACAGACCTTGCTACAAAACATATTCCACGTTGTGAGATGTGACAGACATGAATGAATTAACAATAGTTTACAGCAAATATAGATAACTTGATGCACATTCTGTACAAGTTATCTGCCCTTAAATGAATGTAGCTCTAAACTTTGGACCCGCATTATTATGTACTGAACTGGGAGGAGTGATAAAAGTATTAATAAGTGGTTACCTGCCTGTACATATTTAGTATATTACTAAAATTGGGATGCAATGTAAAAGAAATCACTGAAAATGGAAATCTTGTGTATATTCTGGATCAATTACCATATATATGCTCCAGTTAGGTACGTCTTATAAATATATTGTAATTTTATCACTGAACTAAGAATAGATGTATAGTAAAAGCAGGTGCTTTTTCAATATATAGTACTGTAGTTAAGTGATTTATGAATCAAATCAATTATATTTGGAATTATTGCTCATGCCATTTTGAATTCCATACATGTGAACCTTCCCGACGTGAGTGTTCTTCTCCTGAGACAATGTGTGTCTTCCATCCCTGACTGAAATCTCCCATTTACACAAAATTATTGAAAAATTTCATTTTTTCTACACCTTGCTTCCAGCATAGCATATTTATGCTAATACTACCTATTATCACATGAATGAATTGGCTTAAGCAGGTCAAGACAATTTAGTTGCTAATTTCAAGCTGCACAAAACAATTAACATCTTTTTGAAATTTGGCAGAGTAGGCTGGCTTCAGTGTTTGAAGTCTGTCAACATTCATTATGCTATGTGTCATAAGAAGTAATTCCAAAAGGAATAAAGAGATCAAATGATTATGGCTGAATTACTATGGAGCTCAATCAGCAGGTCAGTTTGGCTTTGGTGTTTAAAGTTGATGTCTACAGTACAAGTCACATGGGTCATGTATGCGCATTTAAAATTTAACACAGAATTTCTTTAGCCAAAGTCTACTCAATCCTGATTATTGAATGCTCTGCACCTTAGCTGTCACCAAGAAACTTCTAGAGAAAAATTATCTATCACTATGGACTTTTACAATGGTGGCCATTTACTAAACCTGGGTCCAAATAAGAGCATGTCCAGTGGAATCATCACAATCGAGGATATTATGAATTGTTTATCAATATACGTAGCTTTCACTGTGACATCACAGCGCTCAACATTCAATCTGGATTGTACTGGATCACACCTTTAGGTTCATTTCATCCAAAAATATCTACATTCTTTAATACTGATTTTGCCGTAAGCACCTCTTGGGGTGTCTAAATAATGACCTTCCCAAGGAATATGGATGTATACGAATTCAAATGAAGTGAATACTTGCCACTTAAAGGTGTGTAGAATCAAATTCTAAAATATGACACCCATTACTGAAATAGTTGGTGCTGAATGCATACATGACCCATGTGACTTGTACTATAAGCATGTATTGTCATCTCCCAGCAACTGAAGTAACACATGAATTTCAATAATGCTGCAAACGGAAATTTCAGTAGTTGGAATAAAGTTCAAAGGACATGAATATACCATCCACCCCTACTATAAAGCTAATTTTAAAATCTGCTGTGGTGGCAAGAAATGACATTAGTATATTAAAGCAAATTAAACAAAACAACAAATACACCATCACTGAATTCCATGTTCATGGAATCTGCATCAAATGTGGATAAAGATATGTGCCAAGACACAGTTTGCCAACTTTAAAGCCAAACATAATCTCCTGTTTATGGTATATCTTTTTCAGATATAGTCAAAATAAGTTTTCCCTGACTCTGATATAGCACAAACAGTCTTACACAAATGGACAAAAATGGATGAATACTACTCATGTAGTGACCCAAGTTTTTGGGTCCTCATTTGCAGAAGAAAGTAAATGGCATGTGCTGCAGTGGAACATTTGCTGTTCTCACTGAAAATCCTCCCTCTTTGAGTCAAAAGTCCTGACCAAATTTTGCAAATCTCCTGAGTTGTCCTAAGTTGACTTCTTTGTTCTGTCACATGTATGTAATCTTAACACATCTGTGAACTGTAATGTTCTTTCTGATTGGCTGAATGTGTAATTTTCAGGTGCCAACATTCATGATGTACAGTCAGACACCTGGATGCCACAACTGTATGAAATGGTGACATAAGCAGTGGCAATTTTTGGGGCAGTGGGGTGGGTAAATTTTTCACAAAGTGTGTCACATTTGGATTAAGTAACTGTTATGTAGTTTTAGATTTATTGATGTACATATATATATGGTTACGCTATAGAAAATGTTACTTTGTACTGACTGCTAATCTGTAACAATTAAACTACTGCTATATTAAGAACATAGTAACTACCTTCACATCTCAGCAAATCTGAAAACAAAACAGCTATCCCATACATAAATCATCAACAATTTTGATTTCATCAGGCATATTCACTAAAAGCTGCTGCAAACACCCCAGGCGAAAATTAGCACATACAGTCCAAAAAGTGGATGATTTAAAATAATGAATAAAGCTAAATGTTGGCATAAGACCAGCTTATGACCCATTTATGTTTTATAAAACCCCAAAAGATGTCAATAGTATGTCCATGATTGTTTATGACATCATTCAAATGGTATATGATGCAGTCTGTACAAGATCAGCATCAGTTGAATTAAAAATGAAGCACTTACTATTATCATAAAGTATTTTCACCTAAACAAACTCACTACAACCACTGAATACAAATCCAGAGAATGTATTCTTGACAAAATGGCTCAACCACAAAAAAAAACAACTATAGCAAAAACATTAACAATATGCAATGTGTTAAAACTATGAAGTACAAGCATACTGAACTTAGATACTGATGATAGCATTGTGTAACTTTTTTCTGTCAACAATTGTACAATCCTAAATTTCATATGGAAGTACTGTATGATGCGTATATATTTTCAACATTTTTGCTTGGATACTATTATAAGTGATAATAAGATTGTTGCATAGAAGGGGTGAAAACCCCCCACTCAATATGCTACTTCTTCTACAGCTATTAAAATTACTCAGAACAAAACCTGGCACTCTATGTTTTCTGAGGACACTAGAATGTGGGTTTTTTTAGTTTTTTTAACCACTATTCTTTCATGTTATAGTTTTATGTGGCTAATTGTTTTGTTAATTTGTAAAATTTTCAGTGTAAAAAAGAATGAGTATTTATGTTCCTAAAATACAGTTTATACAATATTACATTAATTATATTTTTTAATGTCTGTTAAAGAGAAAGGACATGAGCACTAATTTACACAAAGTGCTGCAAGATTGTTTTGGTCTTATCTTTTGTAATGAGACAATCAGCAATGTCAGGTAGCATTCTTTATTGCTGCATGGTACTTGAAACAACTTGCATACTTGGAGTGTTTCCAACAGGTGGGCCACATTTCAGTAATGAAGTTGTCACTCTATGAAGCAAGAATCTGAATTTTCATGCAGCAAACAAAAAAAGTTCCAATGATCATGGAAAAAATTTGTCAAATTACTGAAAGTCCACGACACCTGAAATGAAATTTTCTTGCCATAAAAAAATCATTTAACACAACTGTAACTATAGGTTTATGACAACAAAATTAAATTTTGTATAAACAACATATTACAGTACCAAATGAAAGTTGTCCAAATACACTTGGCAATAGAAAATTTTAAAGTATATAAAGAATTATTTTTCTCCTATCAAGATAGTAAGCATCAGGAAGCTTAACAAAAGACTCATAAAGGCAACCTGTGATCCATGCTACATGCACTTTCATTTCCTGAGTGACAATATTTAAAACTCTCCATCAGGAAATATTTATTGGGTGTAGACATTTAGAATGAAAGATTGTCCAGAAATTTTTTGAAAATGTACAATCTGCATTGTCAGGAGTTAGAGATAAAACCACAAGAAATTTAATGATACTTTATATACAAACCCAGGTAAACTGAGAGATTATGAGTTGCCATTCAGTGATATGTTAACCAGCATCTTGGTCTTAAAATCTGATTAGAATAAATACTCTGATTGGTTACAATAAATAAAATGGGTCCAATCAGAATCCAATTACTAAAATCAAGATTTTATGACATTATAACCTGAAATTTCCAAGCATGCAGATTGTTTTGCCCATGTGGTTCAAGAACAAATATTATCATTTGTGTACTTGGCAATGAATGTCTGTACAAGATGAAAAAATAGAGACTATATGTACAGTTTCCTTCTTTATCTCTTCATATAAAATGAGCAAAGGTTGAGATTAAGGCATGTGGTCTATATACAGAAAATGACCAGTACTTTAATGAGGCCTCTTAGATCTCACATAAATAATCGTACAGTCATACTTACATCATTATGTACAAAAAATTTAATCTTTAATGTAATATTACTATGATACAGTCTCCATTAACATTAGGAAAAATAAAAGCCACTTCAAATTAACATGCATCCTGCCCATGAATCAATTTTATTTCCCTGTGAATATACCAGTTATTTATATACCAGTTAATTTATCAATCTAATAAGCACTCTGAAACACTGACAACTGTAATAGCATACATGTATAAAAAAAGAATAATACAAACAAAAAATAAATTGAACGGGACATCCATTTTTTTCTTCAGATTAATATCTATAGATGCAGTTTGCACCAAAGAGAGCCCAGTCTATTTTTTTTCAAGTACATAGGATGCAGTTTGTACCAAAGAGAGCCCAGTCTATTTTTTTTCAAGTACAAAGGATGCAGTTTGCACCAAAGAGAGCCCAGTCTATTTTTTTCAAGTACACAGTATGCAGTTTGCACCAAAAAGAGCCCCGTCTATTTTTTTCAAGTACATAGTATGCAGTTTGCACCAAAGAGAGCCCAGTCTACTATCCTCAAGTACAAAGGAAGCAGTTTGTGAAAAAGAGAGCCAAGTCTATTATGTTCAAGTACACAGTATGCATTTTGCAACAAAGAAAGCCATCTATTATGTATCTGTGTAATGAAGTATATATAGGTGTCGGGACTAAGCCAAGTCAACGTTTAGGAGCATTTACAAAATATATAATTGACACATAGCCAGGAAGTGCATTGGTCAAGGATATGTTGGAATTTTCCCCTTGCAATAATTAAGTGTTGGATGGAATTCATACTCCATCGATTAAGAAATACAATTTGCAAGATAAAAAAAATACCAATCCGTTCATTTGGCTTCTGATGTGTAAGTTTGGCTGAAATCAACAGGAACTGAATAATGTACTTATTATACAACTGCAAGGTCTTTGCATTTTTATTCTAACAATATTTTTCCAAGAAGGTTTTCCTTAAAAAAAAAAATGCAAGAAAATACTATTATGCCTGAGACCTTAGAGTTCTATTTGCAATGTTTTTGCATGTGTGCTTCCAAATCTCTAATATTAAAAAAGGATAGCTACAAACATTTTTTCACTTTGGTATTAATTGATATGGTTATTTTTAAACAGCTTTATAAAATCAAATCTGAAAAATTAAAATATCAAGTACAAGTTATTCATAAAGTAATGAAATCAACAATACAAGAAGTTCTTGTAAAACAAGCAATGGTTGCAATACATAAATTAGTCAATTATGATCATAGTGAAAATATGGCGAGTGCTTTAGGAATGAAAAATGATAACAATATGAAACCAACAACAATGATAACATGATTAAAATACTTAACACATACAACTATTTACACATTGATGAAATAAACGATCACAAAGGCACATTACTCCTTCAATGGTATCAACATATCTGACTTGGGCAGTCAGGGTTCCATGTCCCACTTACAGAATACAGTTTTTGCATGTCTTTATGAATGGTAAACAGAGTAAAATCTGCATTCCTACTTGCCCCTGGTTCCATTCTAAATCATTAGATAAAAATGGTAATATCTCATATTTAAAAGGTTGACCATGTTAGAAATCACTGCTTCAGATCTACTGTTATACAAACATACTGAATATACTTGCTTATATGTCAAGTCCAGTTGGAAACTGCACAGACCCAGCTCTACTGGTGCATGATGCACCAGCAGATCTGGATCAATGTAGTTTGTCGGAGTAATCGGAAGAACAAACAACACAGATCTTGATATGTCACTACATTACATGATGGCAAATCTGGGCCTGTGTTGTTTGCAGTTGTACTTAATTTATAAGTGAATATACATGGTATATACTGAGTGACAACTTGTACCTTTCAATTAAAAATATTGTCTTCAAGGTTCTTGGTATTTCCTCTTTCCTATCATTTCTCTTTTCACTATGTTAAAGTGGCATGGTGGTATGGGTAATCAAGCTCTTTAGCCTAATTGGGTTATATTAAAATGATGTCTGGGTGGTTGTAATCAAAACTGACTGGGCAGTTATAAACAAAACTGTTAGTAAGTTTATGTCATGAAATGATTAGAGGCTTAAAAGGAATACCAACATGTCAAATCTTTTTTCACAAAATCTTTCTATTTTGTTCCCTCCTAGTCAAAAGCATTGATAAGGCGCTTTTCTTAATTCTCTACCTTTAATGCCTTCAGCAGAAAATAGTACATATTTGGTCTGAACTGATCTCGTGGACATTTTACTCAGTCTACATCCTGCTATTGTCCTGTATAGGTGGAACCACATACAAGTAATTACAAAAATAATTTAATCATATCTGTTTCACAGATAACATGAAACAAGCTAAACACAGCACAAAAAATTACAACAAATATTAGTTCCTCCTCTTGTCATTCATGCAGTGACTATGATCACCTTACTCCAAGAGATGCAGTTAGCCTTTGTTTCCCATGTTGGGTCAGGAAAATACATCTTGTGGGATTCACGAACTAAAAGGATGTGATAAGTCTATAACAGCTGATAGACCCTGAATTTCATGAACCACCTCTCCTCCTGTGTTTGGTTGATAAAGTTACAGATATCTGAAATGTCCTTGATGTAACTGTAATAAACATGTTAACATCAATTTGCAAAATTCCTAACAAAGATTTTTATTAATAGCATATCATGTAGAGTTAAATGATTGTTGCTTAACAGTAACTAAGGCATTAGCTAACTTGTGATTATCACACTAGACGGGTTCAATATGCAAGTCTAAAAATCAAATAAATGCAAGTTGCATTCACCCAGTCTGTTGGTGGTCAAAATCTGGAATTATTCCTGACTCACTGTCAAGCGGCACTCCAGTCAAGAAAATGAAACTGATCCTTTATGAAATTCAAAGGATTCTGGCAACAACCCACCTGGTTCATGTCACAAAAAACAAAATGTCAAGAGAAGTTTTAAATTTGGTCATAATGATGAACCATTACTATGTGGCCCAACCATCTACCCGCGGTCGCTTCATCATCGGGCCTTCATAATCGGATGGATGTATACTTCCTGTTGGTGAAGAACAATTGCTAGGTGGGTGAGACAAGTGTGGAGATATGTGACCTGGCGATAGATGACCCTGACCTGTGGATGGAGGTCGCAGTGTGTGGTGACTTGATGGAGTAGTGGAGTCTCGTGGTGGAGATATAGGTTCACTTTTAATATTCATCGTCATTCCATGATTCACTGTATTTACATTGATTGAAGATAGATTAGCACCCGTATTGGAAAGTGGCCCTGACCTGCATGGAAAAGAATAAATAAACACTCTATTATGCTGAAACATATTTTATAAGATTCAGAATCATGAATAACCTGCCACAAATAATGGAGAAGCAGCTGAATATTACTCTTATCCATGGACAGTAGGATTGATAATCAGGAGATTAAGGTCTTAAAGAGTCACTCACTCTCGGTCCCATAAAACCCTGGAAGTCTGAACAAGTTTCAGTCTTATAAGGAAAATGTTTTTAAACCATTTTAATCCCAATATTATGAAGGAACATTTACATTCAAAGTTTGTTTCCCAATTTTTTAAACCAATCTGATACTAAGCTCAATGTATATGCCCTCAGTTTCTATAAATATGGGCTTTTATTTTGAGAATATAGACTTTTATCGACAGAATGAGATGAAAAATGAATCTTAAGTCAGACTATGGAATACTTTGTTCACACATGGATGATGTACAGCAACCTACAAACAACAGTGACACAAGATCTGCATGATGTGTGATCAGAGCAATGTTTATACTGATTATACTAAATAAGATTTCATGTAAACAGAGCAACTACTCTGCAGGTTGTGCTCTCACTACTCTTGAAGTGCACTGCCACCAAAAAATGTCTTTCTTGCAAAAGGGCCTGCTTGTCTTTAACCATATTTGTCAATAATTTGGAAAGTGTAATGGAAAATATCTACCATTTAAGTTTTGAGACTGCAAAGCTAGCTCTGCTACCTTTAACATAATATAATCTTTGTCACAAAAATTGAAAACAAAAAAATGAGGTCATTCAGATCAACTTAACTCATGTCAAAAATGTCAACTGAAAATGAAGCTGACCCTGGGGTTAAATGGTCTGTGCAAGTAGTGGCATTGCTAACTTCATCTATTAATCAGATCACAGATATTGATCTACAAGTGCATTAAGACAATGCATATCTGGGATTATGCATGTGTTTGTGGTTAGGATTTTTAATGTAGCTTTAACAATTTTTCTATCATATTGCTATGATGTCTGCGGTGTGGCAGTTTATAGTGATGTCCAGCATGCTGCAGACGTGTAGCATCATGACCCACCCAGTCACATTATCCTGACACCAGGCCGACCAGTCCTAACACTAACCTCTTAATACTGAGTGGCTAGCATGGCTGCTGTTAGTACCATTTTTATAAGTCTTTGGTATAACTCTACCAGAGTTTGAACCCATGACCTCCCACATCCGAAACAGATGCTCTAACCACTAGGCCACAGAAGCAGCATTGGGATTATGCTATTTAAATAGGATTATGTTATTTACAGTACAAAGCATGTCTGGCATTCTGCAAAAATCCATTATGTACAGTACAACACATTTATGGGATTATGCTATGTACAGTACAATGCATATATGGGATTTTGCCATGTACAGTACAATGCAAATATGGGATTATGCTATGTACAGTACAATGCACATATGGGATTATGCTATGTACAATACAATGCATATATGGGATTGTGCTATGTACAACACAATGCATATATGGGATTATGCTATGTACAGTTGGGTTTGCACAGATGAACATTATAAATCAGTTAGATCTCACATATAATGCCTTTACAAAAGGACACACTTTAAAATGTGGCTGCTTTTAAATGTGCTGACAATATTTTTTCAAACCATGGCAAAACATAATTCAGTTTCATATAATAAATGATTAATCTTGCAAAGAAATCAATATGCAAATTGATGGATGTTACAACATAAATATTCTTACCCATGATGTCCATGAAGTCCAGGGTGTGGCAACCCTGAGGTGAGTGACCCCTGACCATTCCAGTGGGGATGCCCATGGTTGTAGACTGCCATGTTGTGCTGACCACTACCTCCACCACATAAGTCTCCTGAATTCAGGTGATAATCATCTGAAAGAAACAGGTTGATTAATCAACAGGAAAATATTATCCAACAAATGCACACATCTTTCCAATTGTGGATGAAGACAAAGAATTGAATTAAAAAGCTGAGTTCTCAAGTTTAGAGTGAGTTCTTGAATTTAAAATTTTTTTAAAGTGTATTTGTGAAATCTGACAATGGGGTCACTCAATATCATTAAAAATCCTTTGCTGTGACATTCACTGCATAACTTAAATCAATAACAGACATTACTAAACCAACTAGTTCAATGCACATGACTGAATAACAGCACAACTTGTCAGCAATTCCAGACAAATATATGCTGCAAAACCATGAACCAATTGCAAATCCTGTTGATGCATTTTATGTTGGAGTAATGAGACTAGACTGTACAGGACCAGTTACTTACTTGTGTGATATGAAGAAGGGACAGGGGATGGATAGCCAGATCCAACTGAAATACTGGGAGTTGTGAGAGACACAGCTGGGGGCGCTAATGAGGAACTTCTTGTCTGCAATGGAAATAGCAGTAAATGTAACACAGAACTGTATATAACAAACTTGATCTGCACAACTGCAGTACTGGGTTCAATCTTCCTGATAAGCATATGTGAGGGTAAATGCTTCTCATCTAAAACAATCAACATTAAACACTAAAAGGTTTACAGCAGTATCAGACTATATTCTACCAAATTATTATTTACACAAATGGCAGAAACATTTGTTCTTTAAATCCTCTGTAGTAATGTAATAGGTTTATTTTTTGCTATGTATTACATTATTCCTGATATCTGAATTGTACAAAATTCCTATCTGCAAAATAGAAATGCTCTCTGCAAAAACAGAGCTAGATACAGATGGTCCAACATTTTTACTAATTAGCAACACTGACTGCATACAATTGTTCTAATACATTACTTGAAGAGTCCTTCACATAAAGGTCACTCACATTTTACATGCTAATATATGTATTCAGAGCTTTTACATTACTTTAAGGAATCACAATTACCTTGAACTTGGAATCAACCGTGGAACACGTATTGCACAAATATTAGTTTATTACTAATTAACAACCCCCTTTCACAAAGATGACAGAGTCATCTTTATCTATGTCATGACAAAATGTCTGCAAGGAGACATCAGGATTTCTTTAGAGACTTCATGTATAGCAAGTTTGTATTTAAATATCATACAAGAAAGTGATGGGCATCATATGTGTGAACTTGTTTAATCTGGGTCAATGCCCTGGCAGATCAGGGTCTATGTTGTTTGTTTTAACAATCTTTATATAGAAATATCTTGAACAGGTTTGTTTCTGGAACAAAACTTTGCATGATGCATGACAGATGGATGGATTAAAAAAACAGAAAAAGGCAGAGATTAATATAGTTTGATGCTATATACCAGTTGTCACATGGATGTACCAAAAGGTTTTCAAGTTTTGCTCCAGAAATTAAAGTTTGAATGATGGATGGATGGACAGAAAAATGGACAAAAATTTTAAAATTTTTATAACAAAATTCCAAATAGCAAAAAGATCTATAACACTATTCTAAAATTTGTACAGAATGTTTCACAGAGATACAGTTGCATTAAACAAAACCTAATGTAAAATACTCTTCTAGTGCAATACATTTAAACTAGGGGCATACTACAGTTTGTATATAAAACAGTATAAAACATATCAGTGACTAGCACAACTAATGCACACCTAGTGCATAAAGTTGTAAGGTTAGCTTAGGTGCAACTGTATCTGAAATGAATGTGGAGTTTATCTCCGACAATGAAACTGTGAAATTATGGATGGATGGATGAACAGGCAAATGGATGTAAACATTAAATTCAGCAACTAAATAATTGTGAACAGATTAAGGCATACCTAGGACACTGGTCTAATATGTGTAACTGACTTGACAGAGATATCTTAAACAGTTTTGGAGTTTTGCAGCATAAATGAAAGTGTTAATATAACAAATGGTACATGTGGACCACTAATCTATGTACCAATCTGGACCACTAGTCTAATCTGTGTACCAGTCTGGACCACTAGTCAAATAAGTGTACCAATCTGGACCACTAGCCTAATGTACCAGTCTGGACCACTAGTCCAATCAGTGTACCAATCTCGACCACTTGTTTAATATGTATTTGAAGTTTCAATGAAACATCTTAAACTGTTTTGGAGTTATGTCCCTGAAATAAATGTGTGAAGGACAGCCATCCTTATGGACAGAACCCAATTCTATATTGGACAGGGGATGAAAAAGTCATACCAGGAAAATATGTCATCTTAAACATATTTGGAAAGATGCATGGAGTGAGCAAGCAATCTAATCTGTAAACATGTATCAAACATCTGAATAGGAGATACCTGACTTGTCTATTGGCAAACTTGTAACAGACATTTCCAGAACAAATGTTACTTTTTTACAATAAATTATTTCAAGCCTTTCAAATGAGTACAATGAAATATAAATTTCCTTGGCTAATTCGAAAACACTGAAGAGTGATTAAGTGGCAGACACTGTTCAGGTCATTGCTTTGAGTTCCTCCTCTGTAGTAACATATCAACTGAGTCAATCAGCCATTACTGCATCCTTTGGTAGTCCGTCAAAAAAAGATCAAAAGTAAATTTTCAGTTATTCCTGAGGACCTGTTGACCAGTGAAGAATGTTACTTGCATTCAACAGAAAGAAGTATCAATGCTTAAACTGATGATTAGATAACATTTTAAACTGTCCCAAGCTAACATACAGACTCGTGCTGAAAAATACTCTGTGGTCCAACACTCCTATATTTACTACTTGTGTTCCCAGCACCCTATGATCCAGTACTCTCAACTTGCATACTATCTATGCTACACTTTCTTTCAATGACGAGATATAAAAATGAAAAAAGAATGAATGTGGAAAATTCTGAGTAGCAAAAGGCACTTGATCACAACTTACTTGACAAGTGTGCTAAGTTTGGCTGCAATACTTACAAAGGCTTGGAAGTAATGCTCTGGAACTGAAAATGTTTATGGACAGTTCGAAAACACATGGCAATAGCTGCATATCCCTGTATTACGTGGGGGGAGTAACAATTTTTGGATATCACCTTTGGAACTATTTTCTTTTCCCTTTAAGGAAATACATCTGCCTTTATGCATGTTATTAAAACTTTTATTGCCATATTTACACCTTCTTCTGCTCCTACTCTGTCTCTTCTTTCATTCCTCTCTCTCTCTCTCTCCAAATCTTAAAATATGTAAAGATTGCAGATCTACTATAATACATATGTGTACTCATTGAGAAGGTGCCATTAAAAAAATGCCCCAAAAAGTGAACTCCAAACAACAAAAATTAGGCTTCAAGTATTAACTTTTTAAACATAGTTTTCCACATCAATCATGCAAACTGTCAGTGACTGATCTTACAGGACTTGTTTCTATTCACACTCTTCTATACAATACTGTGTACCTCTTACACTGTGACAGTGGTACAAGTTTTAGGTAATACACAAACATTTAGTTAAATACAGAAATGTAACTGCTCATGTACAAATTTTACCTGTCATCACACTCATAATCATGTCTGAAAGTATGGGAGAAATCATGAAAAGATAAGTGTTGATTGCAAATCGAAATCATGTGGCACTTAAAATGGGTACAGTGTCTGTTACTCAACTAGACTGAAAACCTGCCAAGCCCACAAAATTGGTGTTGAATGCAGAAATAAACAAAATAAAGAACCAAAATTGTTTTCGATAAACTCACAATCATCAAAATTGTTTGCTTAAAGGTGTTATGTTTTTAAGTCTGTTCAACATAACCACTCTGTACACTACACACCATCAATACTGAACACTGTTATCAATCCATTCAAGAAAAATGTTAATGAAAGCAAAAATCATTCATTTTTGTATGAACACAGTAATTAATCTGCCAAAATACACAATTTGAAGCAATACATGTACGCACTAAGTTTTAGATTTTTTTTTTATTGATATAGTTACACTACCGGTAATCACAATGGCACAAAATGGAGAAAGAAATCAATGAAAAACAATGGCTTTTGCTTTAAATATTATACAATAAAATCTACATTTAAAAAAATGATATATCACTCATGAAGCAAAAACATTTGTATTGTCACAAGTGGTAGAGCCACCTTTGACAGAACAATATTTCCACTTTGCTCTAGACGTTTCACTAATGGACACTGTTTTGTCACTCAAAACTTTGTCACTCAAGAAAATGCAAAGTTTCCACTTCACTCATGAAATATCTACTCAGAAAACTTATATATCCTCTATATCTCATGTCTGGTGGATATAAAACTTGCAGTTTCAAAAGATATTGTCCAATATATGTCTGAATAACTATTTTATGACAAAGTTTTCTACTTCAAGTAGAGAAAGTCTGTAAAAGTAACCTCATGTTTTCATACAGGATGTAAGAACACTATAATTGCATCCAAACGTAAAGTTTGAAAAACATAGGTCCAATAAAGATATGGAATAATGTATACCCAATGAACAAAATTACAGCCACAAAAAGTACAATTACAGCATTATGCAACGTTACAAATGGACAAACATCTGAACATGCTTTACTCCTATCCACTCCTTTGGCAGCAGGTTAAATCACATCTGGATGATTACTGTATGCATTTGATTAATACTCCCTTGCAAAATCGGACTTACATCAGCATTCATAAGATCATTTCTTGCATGTGGTGCCATTATTCGAACATTGGTTTGTCTGTTATGTTGGGAAGGCGGTGACTGCCGAGAATTTAGCACTTTGTTAACCATTATCCCTGGAGAGGAACATGGGGATATTCCACGATGATAACCATTAGGTGTGGAAGGGGATGTCAAGTCAACCATTCCTCCTGAAAATATAGATACATCATTCTTGAAATTTGACAGAATGTTAGCAGTGGTTACATTTCTCATGGGTAAAAAATTTCCATGCTACTCGTTTTTTTGGGGGAGGGGTTTGCAAAGGAAAACCCAAATAGCAATTAATGGTCTTTCCAAATCAATTTCACCTGATGTTTTAGAGACTGTTTTTGTCAAAACATTACAGAGGAAACACACATGACAAAGCACAGTATTGCAAGTCTTAGAAACTGGTCAAATGCTTTTGAGATCCACAGATCCCTTTCCTAGGTGGATAATACAAACAAATAACAATTACAAACAAAAACATAACAAACTATTAAATTGCATACTGTTGCAATACTGTGTGTGTGTGTGTGTGTGTGTGTGTGTGTGTGTGTGTGTGTGTGTGTGTGTGTGTGTGTGTGTGTGTGTGTGTGTGTGTGTGTGTGATTTTTTTAAATATCTTTCCTGCTGTGGCTTCAGTAACATAAACTGAACTGTTCTTGTGATCATGATTGTTTAACCATTCCATTACTAGGGAGTTTCATTTACTCTGTTAATCTTTAATGCCATATCTAATAATAATCATTTTATGGAAATGTACCATATTTACAATATCTAGATATAAAAGGTCTTTTTTTTAACACCCTGAATAACCAGTGAGGAAAACCTGTGAAATTCATTTTCTTTAAAAATTAAACCCTCTGCAAAGTATGAAACTCAAAAGCACAACCATAAAGCCACTTGAGTAAAAGTGCAATAACTCTATTCAAAACTGAGTGCAAAGTCATTGATCAATATGTGCTTCTTCAGGTGATAACCATAACATTTACCAAATTTTATGACAATCCGCTAAAAAATGAAAGGCAAAAAGGGCAATAACTTAGAAAAAATTGCTGGAACAATGTAATTCATTGATATGTGCATCTTCATGTTCTAATATGTTGCTTGTGTGGGGTGGGGTGGGGTAAACTGATTTTAATTATGCAATACTTATTTGTCATCACTATTATAATATACATAATATTAGTTTATGGAAGACTGCAATGCAGTGAATCACTAGATCCAACACATGTCCATTAACATGGCATCCTAGAAAAAGCTGACTGTTCTGTGCATGGAAATGTGAGGTGCATGAGAAGATTGCATCTTATGGACAATTCTACACTCTGTGAGAGGATGCATTCACATTAAACGGACAAGATTTTTTTACTTCAAAGAAAGTAAAAGCTATGCAACAGCAATGGGTAAGTCATTGCTGATATCACCTCTGTCTGCGTGGGTTCGAGTCTAGGATTCGGCGAATGTGGATATGTGAGAAAGCTTGCTAGTAGCTTCTCATGGGTCGGTGGTTCTTTCCGGGGATTTCCCGGTTTCTTCATCCACCATTAATACTGGCCGCCATGTATAGCCTATCGTGTGCTGAAAAATGGCGTTAAGCCCCACAACAACAACAACAACAATCACTGCTGATATTAAAATAACCATTCATCATAGCAATCCATCAAAATCTGTGGGTCCAGCTGCACTAATTAGGTTGTGACAAACACTGCATTATGGTACAAGACAAAAAAGGGCAATAACTCTAACAAAAACTGGGGGAGCAGAATGTATTGTTGATGTTATCTTCAGGTGATGAAAATAAATTTACCAACCTTCATGGTAATCTACCAAAAATTGGAACTAGTTATGCTAAGATTGCAAATATCATGTGATTACAAAACTTGTCAACATGTGCATCTTTATAATGATGAACATATTATGTGCCATGTTTCACTGCAATCCATCAAAAAGTGCAAGACAAGATGCATTCACAAGATTTGGTCTTTTACTGCATTCAGCAACAGTACAATAGCTCTAACAAACATTGTGGGATCAAAGTGATTTGTTGACATTCGTATCTTCAGTTGATGACCTTAATATCTATCAACTTTCATGGCAATCCACCAAAAGCCGTGGAACTAGTTGCACTAATGAGATTGTGTCATACACTGCACTAAACAACAAGATGAAAAGGGCAACAAGTGCAACAAAATTTTGAAAGCAAAATAATTTGCTGATATACATATCTTTAGGTAATGACCATAATATTTATCAACTTTCATAGAAATCCATCAAAAACTGGAACTAGTGGTAACAATATGGAGTCCCACAATACAGTAGGCTACACGACCAAATAGGCAATCGTGTGTGACCCCACTACTGCACACTCTGTTCTAACACGAATTTAGATACAACATGACTGTGGCATGGCTCCTGATATCTCATATACATGTACTTTTCATGCACAGAAAAAAAAAATTTCTTCTTGAAAGTACAAAAAATAACCTGTAAAAAGTTTATCATCATTCTGGGGAAGAGATTGCATATAAATTCAAATATAAGACAATCGTGGTGTGGCTCCTGAAATTTCATATAGACCAATTTTTCTTGTACATGTACAAATATGTGTTTCTTCTTAAAAGTATGAAAAATAACGTAAATAGTTAATTCAGGGATCACTCTGGGGTTCACCAATGTCACAAACTACAAACTGTTTTTCCTTACTGGTGACAAAATGTAAGATCTGGCGATTTTTTTGTGACAACACTGTTGACTGTTTGAACTTTTATATACAATCTTAGGTTTGGAGTGGAGAAATTCAAAGGTACCACAAAAGGAATCTGCAAACTTGGATATAAAATGCAGTGTTCATATTGACAAAAAACCCATCTTAAAAGTGCATAGTTATATCATAATCTGCTTATGCTGACATCTGAACTGAGTACTTTGTACTGTGGTACACTCAAATAGTCATGCTACTTGGACTAGCTACATTCGACCAATCTTTGAAGGCAGGAATAGGAACAGCTACAATCGACCAAATGATGGCTAATTCTTTTCTTTGTTTTTAAATGTACCAAGATAAATTGTTTTGCTGAAACTTCAAAGAAAACTGATTACTTCCAAGTACAAATTGTTCTGTATAAATACCAAGCAAATTTGAAAAATTTCACTCTCAATATATCCTATAAATATTTAATGTTGCAATCACAATATCAAACAGGCATTTCTTTGGTCCTCCAAGGTTGTCCTTTAGCAGTGACTTCAATAACACATGCACCCTTCATCAAAGCAAGCTGACTAAAATCTTCAATAAAAACAAAGCACCTTTCATCAACAGAAGTTAGCACCTAACTTAAATAAAAGCAACGGAATCTGATGGACTGTTGCATTTTACAAAGTAACTGGAACATGTTTTTTGTGCCATGAAAATTTCCTTTCTTGAAAGGAAAAATTTTATGCTTACGAACACAACCAACGGCGATATAAAATGCAAATTAAATTTCCAATTTTTTGAAACCATAAATATCTGGCTGTCATGTTTTAATTTGTTCACGTTTTCATTTCCCTGTGACTAGCCTCATCCCTTCTGCAGCCTCCGCAAGATTACAGCTGTCTCCATTTGACCAAAATCTAGGCCAATTTAAGTACATGTACATTTAGCATGTAAACAACTATAGCCATGTGCTGCTGGCAACAATATTGTAGAATTGTTTAGTGATGTGTTTGTTGACAATCAGATATAGATCAAACAAGAACATTGATTTTTAATGTACTTGTTATTTGTGTTTTCCAACAGGATGTGACTGATACATGAATTTTCTAATGTGGTCTATACTTGAATTCACTGATTTTTCATATGCATGTATAGCATTTAACGCATTATGGATTGCACTACATAAACATAAGTTGTCAATATACAAGTATATTTCAGACTAGTTTTGTCATCATTTAGTCAACAGGATGGATTTTTGTGCCCATTTTCTTCAGCTAACTGACTTGACTGGTTATAATGTAGTTCAATATATAACACAGTTGGGTTCTATGGAAAGCGGTTGAATTTTTTCCGTTAAGTTGGACCAGTTTTCAGTAAGGTGTAACAAATATCATGTATTGATAATGTCAAGTTGGAAAACATGCAATTAAATGTCAAGGAGTGTGATTCAAGACTGAAGCACCAATGGTAAACATTGTGTTCAACTCAAAAGTTTGTATAGAGTACTTGAACCTTCAGTACCTCCAGTAGTTTCACAAACTGCAATTCCAAACCCTATGGAGCTCAATGGCATCTTGATAACTCTTAACGTAATCTTTTTTAAAAAATTCATGTGCACCATTGCAATGGCAATCATCTTTCATGCCATGTGACATACTTAAATCAACACATGATGCCCACCTAACATCAATATTGACCTTCCTGACTTTCACCAAGAATCTGAATATTCCCTTTCATTCTTCTGTACTATTAAAACTTTTAAAAAGATTTATTGTCCCTTTTGTCCTAAAATGCTGGATGCTGGATTCCATTTTTAAAAATAAACAACAGTTGATCATGCAGATGTTTTGTATCACCAAATACACTCAATTTAAAGTATCTGAAGTATTCCGGTAAAGCTGGTCTGGTTCACTGACCCAATTTCACTAAATAAAATACTAAACCCAGATCCAAATCAAACAAGAACAAGTCAGTATCCAGATTTTACCACAAACAATTGCATTTCCATAATTTGTGCTCTTAATCCTATATCCATATTTTAAGGGTCATTTCCATAAGACTTACAGCAAAATCATTAAGGGGTGGCAGGTCTGGTAGCCATACTGGAGGACCAAGCTGCTCCATTTTCATTCAGGACCAACTAGTCTGTTGGATGGCTGTGTGTGTAAAGTTTCATGGTAATCCTCTAAGTAGTTTAGGAGTAGAAGTAATAACAATTTTGTGCTAATGGATGGACAGATACCATTATGGCTGTAAATCTTGTGACACTAAAAAAAATTTTTTTTTTTTTTCTGTCTCCAAGACTTATATGCATGTAAAAATTATAGCATTTTGGGTGTTCCAACACCTGTAGACACAATAAATGTCAAGACAAAATTTGCAAGATCAACACACATCACACAACCGTGACCAGCTCATTCAGTAACCACATTAATAAACTGTGATAAACTACTTAGACTGTTTTTGTTATTATTTTGCAAAAGCATAGTTTCTAATATCTCCAACACGAAATAAATTAAAGGTAAATAACAACTTCATAATTCACGGGCTGATTAGAGTTTACCTGGGAGACCAGGCTGTGCTATTAGTTACATTACTTACACAATGCAAATAGTGCTTAGCATTTCTCATATCCTTGTTTATTCTCCCCAAATTAGAAGCAGTGGTGAATATGATTCATTCAGAGCAAGTTAAAACCTTCAATGTACATGTGGTGGTGCCATTATGTAAATATACTCACTAAATGAAATCATTGAACCAAACAATATTGCTGTTCATTGTTGTCATACCAGGATCACATTTTAAATAGTTAGGAATTTACACTTACAAGGCAAAATAAAACCATAATCACTGGTGGATTGATGCAAAATTCTAATACAATAATGCACAAACAAACAATAATTAACTAGAGTCAAAGGGGAGATGTTACTACTGTTATATAAACCCACAAATACTCAATTCTCGTCATCATCCAATCAAATTACATATCTGAATTAGACAGAAATAATGGAGGAGAATTAAATATATTTATTGGCTTTTCAAACAAATTATATTAATTCATAGCATCTCCATGGAATAATTCATGATGATAGTTGCTTAACAACCACAAAGTAAATTTGTTTGGTGTCATTACCATTAAATACATCAATCAATTAGTAAAAAAGAAAATGTACAAGGTGTCTCAAGACTTATACTACATGAAAAAATTGCAATAATTTCGTGTCCCAACATTTACTGTTCATAAAAAATTACTTTTGAAAATATTTTTGGGTGTCCCAAGATTTACAGTTGTTATGGTAACAGGCAATTCCAAAAACTCTTCAAGTCTATGACCAGTACAGCTAAAAATATAGGACAGTTGCACTAATGAGATTGTCATGCATTAAATTGCAATCCTGACCTTCAACCTTTTTGGCCTTTAATCTCTGTGAGTGTTTTCTCTATGGTGCATTTCTATTCAAAGTCTAATGATAATCCACCTAAACATACACGCACAGTTTAAATCTAGCAAAATGTTAAACCCTGATACCAGATAGATGGACATTGCGACCCCTACTTCTGTCCTTTTGCAAAAAGTTGCAAGTAAGCCAAAATTAACATGATTCTGTGCACATGAGCTCATATATCATCCAATGCCCTGTGTGCAACCATTTCCAGATTGCAACAACTTCATGTTAACATGCGTGGCTATAATTTCCAAATACTTGGATATCCTAAAAGGACCAATCATTATGGAAGAAGAATCCATAAAAATAAAATTTTAAGAGCTAGGCAACATGGCATAATATGGAAAGCAGCATCAGATTTTATGGGCTCACTATAAATGTGGAATGTTATAGGCACAGCCACTTATACTGGGGTAAATCATATTAAGAATTTTGTCAACCTGTATAATAAGATCTGATTCAACCAGTGTTCTATCTTGAACTGTTATCCTTAGGGGATCTTCATAGCAAGGGTCCACATATCAACTAATCTAACAAAATTGTTATGATTGCTATGACTGTACACAAGTGATCAAATTGTGAAAACTGCTTTTATAGAGAAAATGTATACCAAAATAACAGTTATATAATACCTGTAGAATTAGAGGGTGGGCTCAGTGTGGTAGGCACCTGTAACAATCCTGGGCTGCTGATGTTGGGGTTGTGCTGCCCCATTTGTCCAGGCTGTAGGTTGTGATTCATATATGAGGAGTTGTGGAGTGGCATCCCTCCTGGTGATAATCCGGAATTGGAATATGGACCTGGTAAGGAAGGCTGGAAAAGAAAATGTAGTACTTTTCAGTCAGAGCTGCTGATCAGGATGAGACTTTCCTTTTAAACTTTTTTTTACGTTGACTGCAAAAAAACATGCAGGAACCTGGCAGCTCCAAAACTGGTATCATGTGATTCTTGTTCCTCCTGTGTAAGCATTGTGAGACAACAATACCACTTTTTCAGTGCAAAAATGCAATTGAGACACTGCATGGTTCATACAGCCCTAATGAGGTTTTCTTCAAGGACTCCTAAAAGTTTCCAAGGATTAAGATTTTGTACTGAAATTACACCATAACCAAGTTACTTGGCTGCATTATGAAATTGAATTTGAGTAATAAAGTTGAATATACTTTGAAACATGCCCTGCCTACAAAGTTAAAATATTTTAAGTGAGGTCAGTGATGATGAATTATGGCTAAACAGTTGAGGATTAAGATGTGTAAGAGTTTAAAAAACCTACCCCCTACCAACTCTTTCTCTCTCTCACATATATATATATATATATATATATATATATATAACACCACAGATAGAGAAGCATTGTAAGAATATGGGAGTATGACACAAACAAATATATCACCTTTACCTGTCATGCTCCAGCCATTTATGCTACAATATAAGAAACCCTGGTTTAAGAACCAAGCTTAAAACTTCCAATTCAAACAGGGACCATAATTAGGTGAAGTTTGACAAATAAATGGTGAAAACCAAATCTATGTTCTTCCCTTTATTACAACTCGAACAAATCTGATTTGGAACCATGAAGTTCTTCACAAGTAAAAAATTAAATTCATGACTCGCACATGTACATACAAGTAGAAAGGACATGGGCAACACCATCATGTTCCTCCATAAAGGAAAGCAGGGGGACAAATAGTTATATGGATTTATCATTGTCTGAATTGTCTGCTAATGTCTGAATTGTTCCACACATACTTGTAGTAAATTTGAACACACATAATTCTGGTCATGAGTAACTGTGACTCATCCATACAAATTTGTATTTTTTAAACATCACCAACTGCATACCATAAAAGAAAGTTCACTCGAAAACACTGTGTGCAGAGCCTTTCCAGATATTGCTGTCTTTCTGCACTTTCTTCAGGCAAATGGAAGCATAATACAAGATTCATTTAGTACATTATAGTTTAACCAAAAAAGCTGCATCTTCTTTGATGATGGCCAAACAAGCAGCATGTTCTTTGATGATGAGTCTATTCTATCAGCAATTATATATATCAAGAGAGACAGACAGACATAGATTACTAGGTCTCTTAATCTGTTATAAGGACATCCTGAATACATAATACATGTCTTGGCATTAATTCATACTAATCCTTTTGATCTTTAGAATAAAGAAGCTTAATATCTGGTATAATGACGTTTGCTTTTCACAGTGGTAAATGAGACAGCAATTGTTTCAACATGTTTTGCATAGTGTAGATGACATACTGGAAAGCACTGATTTTATACATATTCTCCTTTCTTGTAGCCCCCCTTCCCCTTATTTTGCTGCACCAATATGTAAAGAGTTTTATTACTTTTCACTACACTGCTCCATGCACTAGAGCTAACTACACAATCATACATTAAGTCACTTATTATGTGACGGTAAAACTTTATTTACATTAGTGAAGCTGGCTGTTTCCAGTTTGTTAAAAAAATTTCCCATTAGGACTTATGCCATCCTATATAATTATTTCCTTTATCTGGAACATTTAACATGACAAATAATTTCAAATGGCATTTAAAAGACAAAATATGAATATTGAATATCTACACTACTGCCTCTCCAACAATTTTTCTGTCACTATTCCACTGAACAATTGCTGTGCCCACAGCAACCATTTCTGCATCAGATATTGGCCTACCCATATATACATATTTATATAACAGTCAACTGCAAACTGCACAGACCCAGATCTGGAAACACTTTATGTCAGATCTGGATCTATGCAGTTTGCTAAGAGTAATCAGTAGAATAAATCACTGTTCCTCATCTGCCCACGCATTATGTGATGACAGATAAAGGTCCATGTTGTTTACAGCTGGACCAGGACTTGTACTCAGGTATATAATTATAGTATGTAATGAAGTTATATATACAACATTAGCAACTTTGCCTGTTAGATGTTTTATTTAATAATGGGGGAAAATATTCATTCTCTATATAGAAACAATTTTTTTTTTTACAATAATCACAGAGTATAAAAGAAAACCATTACTTCTTGCGGTGGATCTACACAAATCTCATTATGATAACAAACACACTAAACTACATACATGTTCTGTTTCAAGTCTTTGCAAAAAAAACAAGTCTGATATAGTATATGAATACGTCAAGGCCTGACATACCGTATCATACAAATTCTATCCCTAGACTCCAATATATGCAGTTTTGTTTTTATTAGATACTTTGTTCTTCATGCTATCTAAAATTATTTAGCTTTATAGTACAAAATAAATTCATACAAACTGAGATTGATAAAAGTCTGAATCAATGTGCCTAAGAATGTTGAGGTACTGGCATCAGTGAAAACACATATTCCAATCCGTGAGAAATGGAATAATGGACTGAACATCTGTATTGGATGCCAGATCAACTATGTAACATTAAATAGGTATGTAATTAAGTATAAAAAACAATAATAAGGTAGACTTGTATAAAACTGACTGTATATGCAGCTGCATATTTTACCTATCATACATCATGTTATTTTCATTTGGCGAGCAATATTCCTGTGAATATGGTTTCCAAACTTTCCTGCCCACTTCCCAGACAGAGCTGGGGTGGGTGGGGTGAGAAGCAAACATTGCATTTTGTGATCCCAAGTTGGAGGGATGCATGCAACCTCACAAAAAAACCAACATTATACAACTGAGATTAAGTTATTAACTCACCTAAGCCCAGAGCAATGACTGACAATTCAAATCTTAATAAAATAAAATATGTTTTTCTCTGAAGGGATGGAATAATTAATTTCTGAGGATGTTTGTTTAATTGAACCAGGATATTACTAACTAGTTTATCTTTGTTTTGCTTTTATACAAATCAGAGCAAGAGTGGTTTTTTTCAGCTTTTTTGGGGGGGGGGGGGGGAGAAGCTAATTAATTATTAAAAAAAAAACAGGCAGGATTCTCATGATCTTTATGCACATGCTATGCTCTGAGGGAGTGTCAAACATTAGTTACAATATTGAAACATCTTAGTTACATCTGTGATCGAGTTTTCTTTCATGCATTGGCATTGTTCCTGCATTATATTTTTCTATGTTGATAGATGGATTGAACACTCTTGAACACTCTAAAATGACTAACGTCAATATGGTGTTTGATGTATATGCAAAGAGAATAAAATATGTCCCTTGCTGCGGTGCTTCATAATGTCAAACACCATCAACCAGGAGTTGTAAAATAAAGCTTTGCTCATCCTTCCCTAAATCACAGCTGCATTTTGACATTTTGCCTTTAAGAATCAATCAAACCTTCACATAATTCCAACTACTAAAATAAAATGGAGTAAAATCTGACCATGAACTAGCCAATAATCTTTAATAAAGATGGCTTAAACATCATCCTTCAAGACAATAAAGAAAAATAACTTTTGTATCTTCAATTTGCAGTTCTTTTATGAACCTCACTTGAAACTAATTGGGCTGTTCCACTTTAAGCCTCTACCTATGTAAATTAGTCCAATGAACACCTACAAAGGATTCACAACACTGTCAGTCAATTCAGTAATCTGTGGAAGGGTTGTTTGTTATCTCTGACCAACTTACCTTTCAATGACAATCAACAACGTAAACTGTCGCAAGATGAGAGTTTACCATCAGTTTACTGTTTATACAGGTTATAGGCATATATCACAGTTTCAAGAAATCTTTCTCAAACTTTTCTTTCTTCAACTAATATGACTGAAAATCTTGTTTTTTTAAAATTAAAAAAAACAGCCATGTCCGGGGGTGGGTGGGTGTCAAAACTTTTGTTTTTCATTTGATATCCCATATTCTGGTAAGTATGCCCTTGCAAATATTTTGTTTTATTTTGGAAGCATCTTTGAATTAGGTGATTTTAGTGGTTCTCAGTAATTTACCCTCATGGAGTTCTGATGCAGGACTCGCTGGTAATCATCTGTCATACGACTGGAGTATTTATCCTCTAATCCGAGAGTACTGCAGTATGCATCTTGCTCCAGCTCTGGACTCTCACAGCCCTTGTGCTCCTTCTTGTTTAAAGCCTGCAAAGAGAAATGAATTGGTGAAACTGACCACAACAATTAGGCATTGAACGTGGTACATTCTGCATACAATATTAAACTGTGAGAAAATAATCATGTACTTGAAGACTGGAGGTCTTTAATGGTGGTCTCTTGGCTGCATATCAAGATTTACCAAAAGCAGGAGTGTTTGATTTAACTGTTGTATTGGTATATTGTGGTATGGATCCTGCTGGTACTTGTTTTCGTGGTGTGCTGCCAGTGAACTGGTTTTCACTTTATAGCTCATTATAATGCGATTATGGATATAATGCGGTACTATTATATAACCCATGGCCAAAACCATCTAATATAAAACAATATGGGTCATAAGAAAACAAGGTGACAAGGTCTTATATCTTCATTTCCTTTTCAAAACACCACTATTTAACAAATTTTCATAGTACCTGCCATACCAAGGTTCTGTATATTATACTATTCTTAATATATCACAGTTCACATCATAACATGGTTTGCGGTAATGCACCCTGACTACCATGTTATAATGAGGGAGAGCTGTATTTCTATAATGAGTATACAAATAAAATTCTGCTAGTTTTCATTAGTTTTGTTTGAATTTGTGCTCTCTTTTAATGTCTCTTGCTCTAAAACCCAAAAGATTTCTGAAAAATGTGTCCTCCAAGAAAATGGCTGAACTACACATTTTATTTACCTGTTGGATAGTAACTCAAAATGAAGTCTTAAGTCATATATGAGCTTGTGCTTAATAGAAGGGAAAATCATTAATCTAGCAGAATTTTGCCTGAACTTCTCCAAAAAATATTGAAATTTAATCAATAACCTATTTATTTGTTAGGAATGCAATACAGAGGGGAAGTTTATGGATGGTATGGCAAAAGTGGGGAGCACTTTCACCACCACCGCTGCATCCTTGCAGTAAATGCAGCTTGAGTTGAGAAGAATTCAAATTAAATAAGAGTTAACCTCATGTAGCTCAAGACTCTTTCATATGCAAAAATATTTCCCAGTCATTGTTCATGTAAAGAAAGTTAAAATTCAAGTTACATGAAACTCTGACTTCTTGTGCACTCTTTAATATTTTATTGCACTTTCTATGCATTCTTTCAATGAATATATTGCAACATGTATTGCAATACACTTTTCTGTATTTTAATGCAACATAATAGAAAACCACACAACCCTAACCAAAGGAGCATAAAGCACAGCCAATGAAAAAGATATTAAATATGACAATACAACTGCAACACTAAACCTTCCTATATCCTTTAATATAAGCTTGTTCACGCATATGAAAATTTGGTCCACAAACATCTACTGTATGTACTTGCTTATAAGTCAAGTCCAACTGCAAACTGCACAGACCCATATTTGCCATCACATAATGCAACAGCAGATCTTGGTCTGTGCAGTTTGTTAGGAATAATCAACAGAACAAACAACATAGACCCTGATCTGCAGGTGCCTTACGCTAAGGCAGATCAGGATCTTTGTTATCTGCAGTTTGCCTCAAACATTTATGGAAATTTATTGCAGATTTTACTGCTATGAAATCTGATGTGAAAAAATGGGGCATATTACAAGAGATGTGTTTAAATTGTTAATCAGTTATAAAAAAAAACTAAGAAGTGCAGTATTCCCCTTGTATAAGGACTCCTAGAAAAGACAAACCCAAGACAAAAAGCAATGGAATCCTGTACCAGAACTATAGATTGCAACCATTTTCCCCCTTCATCAGAGATCACCAATATTAAGAGGGAGTCTTCGTTTGAGGGGGAACACTGTATAATTAAATGAAATAAAATTAAGCAAGAACTTTTTTCTAAAAATTCATTCAGGATAATGGAATTCATGTCCATGCCCACGCTGTGTGAGGGACTATGGTATATTGAGGTTTCTTACAGTTAAGAACCACTGTAACTCGCATGAGTTAAGGCTGCAAGAATGAAAGGCATATTCATAATGGTAAGGTTGTGGCACTGGCTTTGCTTCTCACATTGACAAGACAATGGCTATAATAACTGCCTCAACTACAAATATTACCAAATGTCAAACTGTTTTAATCCCCATAATATGGTCACACCCTCCATCTGTCTGTTACCACTTCTCCAAATGAACGTGTGAAATTCATGAAATTTTGCAGTTTTTTAATTTTGGGTAACTATCTGCAAAAGAGGTGTTATTCTGGGATGGGTTCGAAGTTCACAATTCCACAAATTTCAATTACATTTTCAACTATTTTAAAAGCTAACTTTATCTGCTGTCTTAGCAAGAAGATGCGTCATATTTCAGACAGAATTTGCAATACAACTCCTGAAGCACTGTCCCATGGAATCGAACATGGGACAGAACCAGCACACATATTTATCCTCTACTTCGGTTTTGATGACAATATACTTGTATGAGCAAATGTAAATCATTTGCTTTATATGACAATGAAATAAATAGGTGCATATTACTTCCACTGAACAACCAAGGGGAGATCACTGCAACATGTTTTAGTGCATATTACTTGCACTGGGCAACCAAGGGGTAGATCACTGCAAGATATTTTAGTGCTAAGAATGCTGTTTGACTTCAGTCTACATTGTTCATGCATCCTGTGAAAATGAGTAAATGGCACATTATATGCCTGCCCTGTGTTTAATAGTCCTCTATGTAGGCACTGGTAGGGCATGGTTGACTATAGAAATTATTGACTGACAAGTCTCAATGACCTCAACCTTTGGTCAGGGTATGAAGTCTTGAATTAAACTATACCTGCAGAAATCATTCCTTACCCCAAGTGCAATCCATCTAGACTTTTTTTTTAGGTCTGTGATTTAGAAGTAATGTTGTATGGACACCATTTTTCTTCTTTCAGTCACAGTGACCAGAACTTTTGATCTCAAAATTAATAAACTTCTTTCTTGCCACAAGCACAAGCTGTCCACAAAACTTAGTCCTGGTAATATGATGAAGAACTAATGATACTGTTCAGAAACCATTTTATTCTTCTTTCATTCAAACAGACCTTAACTTTATTCTTTTTACTCTAAGAACATAATGCTTTTTCCTTGCCCAAAGTGCAAGCCATTTTGAAAGTTTGATAACTGCAAATGGAAGAAGACTCTAGTTATAATGCAAAACCAAAAATGATAAGAGAGAGATAAACATGGCATCGTACCATCTATACCTGCTTATAAGTCAAGTCAAACTGCAAACATCAAAGATCCTGATCTGCTGTAGCATAATGAAGATCAGGGTCTATGTTATTTGTTATATTGATTACTCCTAACAAACTGAACAGATCCTGATCTGCCAGTGCATTATGCAATGGCAGATCTGGGTCTGTGTAGTTTGCAGTTGGACTCATAAGAGAGTAAATATGGTAACATAAAAAATATTACAGAGCTAACTTGTCCACAATATTACAATCAACTTTATTAAGTGGCACAAAAATGACCTAATACAATTATTCTAATTTTTCTTTTTGGTATATAGAGGCTAACTGATAAGATTAATTGCAGTCCAGCCAAGCAGAACTTGAATGAAGTGTAATATAGTTATGTCTAGATATGGTAACAGGAGACCATTTATCTCTGAATTACATATTGGTTGCAAGTTGACCATTACAAAGGTTCAGTTACCAACCATACTTGCTTTTGTACAAGTCCTCCCCTGTAATTAATTTCCTGCTATTGGTTGCCAGTGGTATTTGTACACATTTATAAACATTGACTAGTTCAATTCAACGTAAACTGGGAATATTAGTTCTTTATAATTAACCAACAGAATCATTATATAGTTCACAATTACAAAGAATATCAATGGAGTATTAAAATAACATTAAGGTGTTGTAATCCTAAGCATGTAATACATATATCTGAGATTCAAATAAAATAATCTTTAATGCATGAGAATCAACACTGCTGTATTCTGCTGATAAATGTGTATTGCTTGTGTTGATAATAATAAAGATAATGCTAGGCTTCAAATTTACCATTTCACATGAGAAGTGAATTTTCACATGGGAAAGCAAACATCCAAATCTGACTACCTGTTGGGAAGATGAAATTGCTGTTACCTGTTGTGTAACTTTCCACCTCTGGCATTCATTGTACATTAAGTTCTGTGTTTAGCATGCAGTGATCATATGTGACAAGTTCTTATATTTATTAAGACAAGTATTAAAATTTTTATTTTTTTTTGCTGTTTACCAAAACATACTTTTATGCAGTAAGAAGAAAAAGAATGGGCAGATAAAAGTCTGAAATTTTGCAACAGCTCAAGGCTAGGTATACACTGACCAAGTTTTTATGGGATTTTATTATCATTATTATTATTATTATTATTATTATTATTATTATTATTATTATTATTATGTCCAATATATCAAGTGCAAATCTGTACCTGCTATTCAAGGATAAATGTGTGTTGGTGAGTGCATACAAGAAGAATGTAGAGTAAATAAAGAATATGTGAGGGGCACAGTGTACAGTAGCGTCACAAGGGTGGTATGGACTGCACCGGGGCACACCATCAGAGGGGGTGACACTAAAATGACTGTCTATAAAATTTTTGAATTTTTGTGCAGGAAGGAGGTCCATGGGGTGACACCATGAGTTACCGCACGTGACTGTCTATAAAAGTTTAGAATTTTTGTGCAGGAAGGAGGTCCATGAGGGTGACACTATGAGTTACCGCACTGGGTGACACCAACCCTAGTGTCACATTCGCTAAGCCCCAGCTATAAAGTCATGTATAAGCTATAATATTACTGCGGTGTTGTGTGTGATGTCTAAAGCTTGCCGCAGGTGAGTGTTAAACTATTAAATAATGTTACATGACCGGCTGGAGACACGTAATCTTGAATTGGCATAGGCGATATATCGCACCACTTCACACCTATGTTACAGCTTAGTCCTAAGATCAGAGGGAAGTCCATGGGGTGAACGAGGCATGTTCTCATCCATCCCCACATTGACAGACAGTGAGAGGGACATTTTCTGCCAAGTTTGATTGGATCGGTTTACAGCGATATCCAATCGGAATTGAGGTAGAGGGTGATTACAATGCAGGCCGAATAATAACTTTCATAACTTGTAAGCGAAGATTTAGTATTCGCCTGGGAAGACTGCTGACAAATAGGGTTACTCTGAGAAGAAGCCACTCGTAATTTGCTGGTAAAACTTAGAGGTAGATTCTAAGAAACAACAAAGCTTTGAAAAGGTCAGTAAGTTATTTGCTCGATTTTTGCATTATAACTGTAATTATTTGTAGTATGTATACTTAATTACTGGGATCGTTTAGAATGTAGAATTACCTTTGTAGTGGTTCCTTTACATGCGTATTTCAGAAATGGGCTTGAGCCTATGTAGAGAATTACTAGATGCCAGGTGGAATTATGTAGATTGTTAGCTTGTCAGAATTAATTTTGTAATTTGCTATTAGGTAACTTTGTAGTAAACCAGCATGTTATGCTTGAATTGTGAGTTTGGAAATGGTTGAAGTATGTGAGATTAGTTACTCTGGGTGAATGCATATATCAGAGCATGGATATTTGAATATTTGTGTACTTTGTATGAGTGTAAGGTAAAGATATGTGTCTGATTATTATGATACTGTTTGGTGTAACGGAATAAGGAATATGTATTTACGTGATGAATTTATTGATGTATGCATTAGAAGCAACTGATACCGTGCTGTATTATGACGTTTGTTTTTACCATACAAGAATGTATGGGTATCTCGATGTGAATGAATGCATGACCGAAGAAATTTAATAGTAATTATCTGATGATTGTGTGTAGTGTGAGATGAGAGGGCTATGAAAAAATATTGTACCGTCCTTGTGTTTTCACAGGAAGATTTTTAGGGGACAGAGAACTTCCGGTTCAATTGAGTCCCATGTCTCCAAGAGGTGGAGACAGAATTGAGACTAGCCGAACAGTCGAAAACTTAAGTCTAGTCGGTGGAGAGAAGGTGGAGAGAAAGTGGAGGAAGAGGAAAAGGAGTCTGGAGGAGAAAGTGGAGGAGTACAGAGAAGTCAAGGAGGAGGAGAAGGAATTTGGAGATTTCCAGTGGCTTCAGAGATGCAGCTAAAATAAATAAATTCCTTTGTATGAGGGCCTCATGGTAGATTAGTTCTTAGCTAACTGTGTTACCCTCTTTAAATAAAGTCTTAAAGGAGAAAGTCGGGGAGGAGGAGGAGAAGGAACTGGGAGAAATAGGAGAGAAGAATACCAAAGATGAGTAGAATACAAGGACAGGTGGAAATCAATCTCACACTGCTAATCTACTGATGCAACAGGCTATTAAAGGGTCGAGCAGAAGGACTGTAATTGGAAATTGGAATCATTTGACTACTGAATTGTTATTCACTGAATTTCACCCTTTTTTGTATATTTAACCATCTAACCATCGGCATAACTGACTGGGGGCTCGGAGCTTTACATCTATCTTTCACTAAATTTAACTTCCAACAAAATCGAGCCTGGGTGGGGCTTCTATAATAGTTTCATTAAAATAATGGGAGCACCCCACCCCACCATAACAAATCCCCACACCTAGTTATGCCACGGCAGTGTAAGACCCTTATCAAAAGTAACAGCAACCAGAAACTAATCAGTTTAAAGCTCTATGTTAATTAAACGATCATGGGTGCTAAACAGCAAACCCAATTTCTCTCTATATATACCTGTCAGTCTGTACTCATGTCTGTGTCTATGCATGTATTTGGCTGACTGTAATCATATGTTTATTAATACAAACTTTTGACCATGATCTTAATAAATCTTGTCAAATATAAAAGTGGTTTAAGAACATACATGAGAATAATGTTCTGGTTTTGAACCCCTAAATGATCAAACCAGCCTACTAATTTCCACCACTGCATTAACTTCACATCAGAAACAAATATCAATAACATAATTGGCAGGCAAAGCTTTCTGCATGTACATTTTTCTTCTTTTTTAAATTCTGAATTGGTGGAATTTAATGAAAAGAAATTACAGCAGTCTACATGAAAATGAACATCTGTTAAGTATAATCTCAACCGTAACATACTGTCTTGATACAGCAAGATGGAAATCTCATCCAGGGGGCAATGAGTACAAATAAAATTTGATAAAATTATAGAAATTAATCAACAAAGGGCAATATGATTTATTGAGTGGAGGACAAGACTGACAATGTAATGAGGTTTCATAAAACAAGGTTGAAAGTATCCATATGGATTGTTTACCACCTAAATATAGTGTCCTACCAACTAATGCAAATTATGTATAACAGGTCTTGTCAGCCATTTAGAACTGCTGTGCCAGGTCTGTTCAATTGTAGAGCACTGTATACCAAGTCATATTAGCCTTAGTACATACAATACAAAACTACAACTTGTGCTGTGTGCCTTTTTGAAGAGTACCGCATGCCACTGTTGGCATGTGTGCCATAGGTTGCCAAAACCTGATGTATAGTAAAATTTATACAAGGCCAGAGCCTTCCTGTCAAGTCCTCTTTAAAATCCTTGCTGTAAAATGTGTGACCTTGACTGAAAGATCAAGTGGTCAAACAAGCATGTCACTGTAAGGATAGTTTCACTTCATAATGATTCATTCCAAGTGTGAAGAAAATCCATCAAGGCTATTAAGAAATGAAAGGATAAAGAAAATTTAACCAAAACTTTAACTGTTGGCGATCATGATGATTGCAGACTCAGCAAAAATGAATTAATTTTTGATGATTCATTATGCATCCCTATTTTCAATTCAAAAATGGCATTTTTACTCCAACAGCAATAATAAAAACTGCTTAAACTATCAAATTTTCCTGATGGCCCATACAATTTTCAAATGGCATAATGACTTTTTCTGGTTTTAAGTTTGAATTTTTTTAAATTGCAAGTGAATCAAAAGCCTATCAAAAGAGTTCATTACTTTCTTTGATAAAGGGAGATCACTACCATTTTGTACAATGAGGGAATCCCAAATCCATGAATTTAAATATCAACAAAAATGTCTCTTTTTTGTTGTTACAAAACTCTGAGAATTAATGAACTGGCTTCACCTATTTCTTTAATACATCATAAATGGGCATGATTTGTTGGTGGTAATTCATATTTAGTCATATTTTCCACTGAGCCATGTTAACTTCATCATCATCATCGTAAGTCCCGTAGTCTGGTAGACCGTTAGGGCACCGCACAAGACTGAACAACCAGCTTCCTCCATTCCTCTCAATTTCCCGTCTTTCTCAGTCGCTCAGTGTCAAGCCTGCCCACTCTTGGATGTTGTCTTCCCACCTCTTTCTCTGTCTGCCTCTCTTTCTATATCCTTGTACAGTGCCTTGCAGGATTGTCTTGGCAAGTCCTGATGATCATGAGACATGCCCGTACCACTGCAGTTTACGTTTTTTCACTGTGGTCAGGAGGTCTTTGTGAGGCCCAATGGCTTGTCTGATCTTTTGCCATATTTCTTCATTGGTGACACGGTTTTTGTATGAGACGCCAAGCATCTTTCGGAAGCATCTCATCTCTGTAGCCTGTATCCTTTTCTCTAAGTCAGCTGTTATGGTCCACGATTCACAGGCGTAGAGAAATATGGAGATCACCAGTGAGTGCATCAGTCTGACCTTTGAACTGAGTGCGATGTTCTTGTCGTTCCAGATGAGCTTCAGTTTTGTCAGCGCTGCTGATGTCTGCACAGTCCTGGAGAGTACTTCAGGCTTCAATCCTTCAACTGTTACAATTGCCCCCAAATACTTGATGCTGTGCACTGTTTCTAGCTTCATACCTTGGACCCTAATGCCAGTGCTGATGCCCTTGGTGTTGTTGGTCATCAGTTTGCTCTTCGTAGCTTAGCTGTCACTCAGCTTCTTAACTTAGCTGTCGCTGAAAGGGTGCTGGTTTGAATTCTACCATTAGATCAGTCTAGAATCATGGTGTGTCCTTGGGCAATGTACTAATTACTCCAATTACCTCAGCACTAAATAACCTACATGTGTTGCTGTGTCATAAAAATCCAACCAAACCCATTTTCTAGGCAGTATCTAATTATCTGAATTTTTAACAGACCAGAATACTTCTATTTCTTAAACAGTCACCAAGCAAATGATGCATTGGACTATCAAATACAACTGTCCATGCATGCTCCTTGTGTTATGTATACCACAGTTACTTACAACAAAAGATGGCAATTGATAAAAGTGCAGTTTTACAAACATTAATAAATCAAAACTTCCGCATCAACCAGTCAAGGTTTTGGATGAAAATTGCAGCTTCCCTAACTGATTAAGCACAATTCATTCCCTGAAAATTACTGATGAAATGATAATTAGTTTTACTATTAACATAATACAATGTTGACTGCTTACTGCATGGTATATAATCACAATTTTATCAGTATATCAGACTACAGATGTTTGTTGGGGATTGGGTTTTTTCAGTGGAGCAATGGAATTTTTTTGGTTTGTGTATGCCAATCGTGTCTGTAATTATAAATAATGAGTGGAAATGAATTATCATAATGATCCTGATATAACAACTGGGTTTCGCGTAAATTTTTTACGGGAACAACTGCCATCACAGAGCTCTAGGTAAGCAGTATTTTTTCTATTTTTTTAAAAAAAAGCAACAAGTCTCTGGATAAGCCACGCATGTTTGAAATTAGAACATTGTACCACTGTAAGAATACTTATCAATCAGATCCGTGTAATCAAGGGTACTACAAGTCATTCATGCTCACCAAGCCAATGGACTTGCTGCCAAGACAGATCCATAATAATCAAGGGCACCAGTCATTAGTTTTGGTCACTAAGACATTGGATATGCTGCAAAGAATGATCCATATAACTGAGGGCACCACAAGTTAGTCTTGGTCATTAAGCCATTGGACATGCTGCCAAGGCATCATAAATTTACTACTCGACTATGACAAAGTTTTATTATATCTCTGTTCCAAATGTTTCTCAAAAATAATGTTGAAATTTCAAAAGCCCAAATAGTTCTAAACCATGGGGTTATATAAAATTTTACTTCAAGTTCTGATATTGGCATGCAGTATTGCATGCTTCAGTACTTTCATGATTGTCTGAATCCTCACCAAACTGAATGATTCCCCATACCCTTAAAAATGAGCAAGTATTTTGTGAAAATCAAGCATAAATAATTTACTCCGAGCCTAACAAAACCTACAACCTTCATTAATACTAAAGAGTTCAGTCAGATCATGTAAGTGCTTGATTTCTAGATTAACTGCCAACATTAAGAATGGCACTTAACAATTGGGAAATGAGATACTTAAATTGATTGTCCAGTTATTAAAAGTGTTTTCCCACCAGCATTTGGTGAGATTGTACAAATGCAGACATGTAATCTTAGGTATTCAGCGGTAATACTTCTGCTAATACATACATGTCTAATGCTTACAAAGTAGAGCCATCATCCTACTATGTCATCACTGACGTTATGCTAATAATGAAAATGAACAACAATTACTTTTATCTTTATTAATTACAAGTTTCTTTTTATGAATCAAGTCTGTTAAACAAAACTGTTATCATAAAAACTGCCTACCTTCCACCTTAAAAAATGAAATTTCAACCTTACAAAATGCAAGCATGAATTCCTGTGTGAGAAGCGTAGACCAGGCATGTGCAACTTCTGCTAGGGCAGAAGTCTCAAACACATGGCCCGCCAAGCTCTATCCTGTGGCCCACAGAATGATTGGCATCACAAGGTGGCATGAGAGATAACAAAGGTGGTGCGGCCCTTGGGCCATTGAAAATGCCCTCATGCAGCCCTCAGGGTGGTTTGAGTGTGAGACCCCTGCTCTAGGGCATGGGCAGGATAAGCAATTTGCCAAGTCACATCCTAAAATGTAAATAAACAGATAAAAGCTGGTAGCTGGCTGGGTCTGGCTCATAGTTTGCACAAGCCTTGCCTAGACAAATCAATGACACTCAATTTAAGAATAAGGGTCACATAATTTCATAGAGTAAATGAAAATTAGTTCAAGCTAAATTAATGCTTTACAACCTGGGTTTCTGTACAATTACTCATAGAAAAGGAGACAATATGGCATCACCGAGTAATAATAATTACATCACATATCAAACTTAAATTATGAACTACTGCTGAGCTTTTGTCAAAGTTCTAAATCAGAAAATTATTAACTTCATAGTTACAAGCGAGGGAAGTCTTTGGTATGATATAACCAGATGCCTGATACAATACAAGTAAGAGCAAGGGCAAATATCAATGACAATGTAGGAGGTTAATAATGATGCTTATAAAGATCTAGTGGAGAAGGAGGGTAGGGGAGTGGAAGTGATCAATGAAAATTTGGGTACGTAAGAGTTGCTGGTTGGTTTTTAATGGCATCTTTAACACATTTTTGGGTATATCAAGCCAAAGCAATAGGGGTCAAGTATCTTTTTCAAGGACACACAAAGGCAGCCAATGCTAACATGGGTTTGCCTGAGTGGGTGTATTGAACCCAAGATGCATTGAATACAAGTATAACACTCCACTAACTGACCTAGCAAGGCTCCCTGGATATAAGAATGAAAATTTTGACTAAATTAGGACATACAGACCTATTAGCTTCAATAGTAAATCTGTAATTGTCAATGGTAAATATACACATGTTAAAGAAAAGAGAATTGTAATATATTCTTTGCATATCCTCTGACCAAACAGTTCAAGCTATCTCGTTCAATCAAGAAATGCCAGAGTATTAACTTTATTTTAACATGTTCTTGCAATACTCTTGCGTTGATTAGGGTTGTTGCATAAAAAAGTACAGGAAAAAGCACCCTGTAAATAACTGCCCATATAATAATACCTGAAAATGAATTTTTAAAATTTCAATCAATTTGCACAGACTGAAGATTACTGATTTCTCTTATGAAATATACAAAGAAAATATGCTGATGAGTGAATTTTGTAAATACAACTCAATTATAAAGATCAAATAGGTTTTCAAGAACAGACAGCCTGTACTGGAGGCCAGACATCAAGATTTCCTTGCATACCGATGATATCACAATGTAATGATCATATCATTTCCAGCTGTGGAGCAAGAATTTATTTTACAAAACTCGAGATCATCATGCATGGCTGAACTGTTAGAATTGATCACCAAAATCAATACATTCCTAAATCAATACATGCCAACATCAATACATGTAACTCTTCTGCAATTTGTTTATTAAGAGGTTTATCAAAGGAACTTCAAGGAGGAGGTAAACATTACAACAATAAACATGACTAGTCAAAAAACAGTGCAATGACAATTCAGGCGAATAAAAGGAATCTAGTATACCATAAGTTCAATAATGTATATACTCGCTTATAACTTTTGTCAAACTGCAAACAACAAAGATCCTGATCTGTTGTGGCATAATGCACCTGTGGATCAGGGTCTATGCTGTTTGTTCTATTAATTATTTCTAACAAATCACACAGACCCAGATCTGCTGGCGCATTAGGAAATGGCAGATCTGGGTCTGTGTGCAGTTTGCAGTTAGAATCAACTTGTAAGCAAGTAAACATATCGCTGCAGTGTACTGTCATGCATGTGCTAAAAATTAAATGGGGGAAAAAAAGAATAGTGAAATGAGTGGAAAATCACTTAATTTAACAAATGAAAATCATTTTAATAATGACCCCACTCTTTGTGTCTTTTTACAACCTGTTTGTAGTGAACGTGATCAAAATCATCTGTCGAAATAAGCAAATATTAAATTAATAAGTAAGGCCCTCTCAATTGATGTTTTGTTACTTTTCATTTAATATTTATGCTTTAGCAAAGCATACTTGTGATAGAAAAGACTGATCAGATCAGGTGTTTTGGCCTCAAAAGATGATTTTCACTGACCTGATTTTTGGACTAGGAATAGACAAAAATTACAATTATTGAACAATTTTTTGTTTTTAAATATTAAATATGCACATCATTTCATTAAATCAGCACTTTCATAGTAACTTGTTGCCATTCATTTGCATGGATTATATTGGTGGCAGTCCTCATCATTGTTGATCTTAACACTTGGGAGATGAAGCACTTCTACTGGATCAAGGTTTCCTCTGGAGTACATCTGAACTTTTTCCTTTCGGTGTCTGCATTGGAATATGTCAGTACAATCCTACATGTCCACCAAGAAGTTAAATTGTTTCCTGCCTCTGGGTTGATTCAGACTGCTGACTGCCAGCCTGAACTGTTTCAGACTGTACTGTCTGGGTCTCATATTGTTTAATGTTAGTAATATTCTCCACATGAAGCACAAACTTGTACATTATACCATCACACCCTCTGTAACTTTCAGTCAAATTTACAGACACCTTTGTTGTCATCATTATCATCACTATCACCACTCTTTCATAATGACACTCAAACACTTGCTAACATTATAAACAAAAACAAGAACTTCATTCATCCTAGGCATTATGAATTACAATGGCAGTTGGTGACATACTTCAGTCTGGTTTACATTCATTTTTACAAAAATTAAATCAAGGTCAGTGGTGTTTATATAAGTTTTGCGATGAAGTCGTTCATAGTAATGTCAAATGCATATTTTGCCTAAAAATCTTGGGTCACCAATTGCATTATGCAGGTGCTCACTCACAACTGTGAGTTTATATAATCAATTATTATTATTATTATTATTCAATTAAGATTATGATTTCTTATAAACAATAAACTAATCACTGTGTGAGTCATTTCTGTCTATTTTGCATGAGAACTGTTGTGAGATTGCCAAGTCTTGCAACATTATTTTGACTAGATCTGAAAAGTGATCTTCTAATAGAAATGGGAAATTATGTTCTGCTACATAGTGGGCAAATAGTGTCTCTGCACATATAACTTTATCCTCATTTAATGCTGATTCTGGGAGCACGGATTTCAGTGATAACATCTTTGTTGTCCAAGTTAATATGCTTTTATGAGACGACACATGTTGTAATTCTTACAACAGATTTTAAAATAGCTTAAGAAGAAGAGCATTCCCTTCAAACTTGAATGCAACCACTGAAATTCCAGTTTCCATCCATCATTAAAATTCATGTGATATTTTGTTTGCTTGGATTCTGGTGTTTTGGCATTTGGAGATAATCCTATCCAAATTACTTCTGATCATACATAGTATAGACTCTGATCCATCTTGACAACTTCAGGCACTGAAGTAGAACATACCTTGCAGAGAGAATCAAATTCCTTCAATATTTGCCAAAACTTGATTAAAAAAAAAAAAAAAAATGGGTGAGGTGGAGTGGGCTTATTATCAAGCATGGCCTTAACATTGGATAAGTACAGCAGTCATTGTAAGAATAAATAGATGTACATGGCTGGGTAAATGCAACATCTGCTGGAACTCATCAAACAGCAGCTTTGTGGCTGATAAAAAGTTTCTCCAACAATAAACTGAACCACTGCTGACTGTTTTTATGTGTTGTTTTGGCAGACATACTGTCCCTGTGAGAGCCTCATGTAACCTAGTGCCCTCTTTGCAATCAGATATATTTGACTCATGGGCTTGCTATTTTGGTTATCATGAATCTATATTTAGCACATTTCAGTTCTGCTGT
Source organism: Megalonaias nervosa (assembly GCA_016617855.1). NCBI lineage: Eukaryota > Metazoa > Mollusca > Bivalvia > Unionida > Unionidae > Megalonaias > Megalonaias nervosa. The sequence goes on from JAECUM010000066.1 coordinate 87,856, forward strand.
GCCTAATTTTGGTAAGGGCTTATTCTAAATAAATGTGCCCCTCTTATTCATTCTTTACCTGCACTGAGAACAGAGGTCACAAATATCTAAATCACTACTGTGTAAACAATGATTATCAGCCCCCCCCCCTGCAACCACCACCACCACCACCATGTACCAATATTAAAGTGCAACTAAATGGTAAAATCAATGAAGATCTATTTTTTTTTTTTCTGGAAATTTAAACGTAAAATATTACAACTGTATATATTTATGAGCTATTTTGTAGCATTTTTTAAAAGTTAATGTGGATTAACACAACATAAAATCAAAAGCATTAATAACTTTTTAACAATTTCTTTCATAACAATTGAAACTGCTCCAGTGGCTTAGTGGTTAGAGCATCCACCTCAGATGTTGGAGGATGCAGGTTCAACCCCTGCTGAGTCATAACAAAGACTTATAAAAATGGTACTAACAGCTGCCTTGCTAGGCACTCATCATTAAGAAGACAGTGTTAGGACTGGTCAGCCTGGTGTCAGGATAGTGTGACTGGGTGGAATATGATGCTAAGTGTCTGTGCCATGATGCCCCAGTGCTAGACATCACTATAAGCTGCAACACTGCAGACATCATAGCAATATGACTGAAAATGTTTTAAAGCTCTGTTAAAAATCCAAATAACACACCCACTCATAACAATTGATGTTTAAAAGAGTAATCAGTCCTTTTAATTCTTTGTGCAATATACACAAAATGCATGGAGCAAAATTATTTTAATTCCTTTACTTTCCATACAAAATATCTTCAAGTAAAGACTGCTTACTTCCAACACAACATCTTTATTTCTCCAGAAGTCACATCACATTTTATGTCCAATTATCAGCGACTGTTGCAACATATTTACATCGATTTTTATGTAAATTTATGTTAAGTTGCACGTTTTACTTCCATTTAACACTAGTTATGAATAAGTTTCAAATTTGTACAAAGGTACAATTTTGCAGGAATTCTTCATTTACTGAATACACATTTAGCATTTCACTTCTATACCCAGGTTCTACCATGACCTAAAATCAGGACAGTGTACTTGCCTTAAGACACTGGCATATCACAATGAACATCCAGGATTAGTACAATTCATATGACCTTCATATGTACCTGATCCTTTCTCTACAGCAAATGAACCAGGGCCTTTTCTCAGCAATAACAACTCTACACAGCCTTGCCAGCATTACAATAAGGGAAGCACACAAAGATATCCTACTTACTTAATGGTTTTATTAAAAATAGATTTTTCATCTGGAAAAATCTCATCAATGGTTATTATCATAGATATTTATATTTTCACTGCAAATAGTTCTATCTAATTTTTTTAAAATGTATGTACAAGTAAAATTTTTTTACTGGTATCTAACAGTTTCCCTTGTACATTACTATGGTTTACTCCGCAAGCTAAAAAATAAAATGGTGGACAGGGATCATGAGAACTTAGGGGCAATCTCATCAGTTCAATTGAGAACAAGAGTCTCAAGTAGGCCTAAAAAGCACAGATTGACATCCGCCTCACAATCAAATGCAGTTGGCAGAGAAATCTAGGTCAGCAGAATGTTTACTGATCAAAATTTCTTCCAATGTTGCTGGCTGCATATGTCATAAAAATGACTGTTACTAGGTTTCTCTATTCTTTTAAACATATCTGACAGCACATTAGCATCATGTGTCCAATACTTAGAGGTGTTTATGCCAGGACATCTAATTTCAAAGTTGGTCAAATTCTGCATAACAGTTCTAATGTTCTTTAAATTCCTTTCTTTTGAGCAAAAAAGACCATATCTGGTAGGGGATTTAAGGTATCGGTACCAATTTCAAAGGCCTTTAATCAGGTCACTTTCTGGCATATTTAGTAAAATTCTACCAAGTGATTTTTGAAAAACGATTTCTCTGTTTTAAGTAATGGTGAGAAGTTGCTTAAATGTTTATCTGTTGTTAGTAACAGTGGCCATATTTGATGGTGGATTGGCGTAATTTGTAAATGCTGAAATGCCTTTTATGTCAGCATAATTTTTATAGTTTTTTTTTTTTTTAATAAGAAGAAGCAGTTTAAAATATTTGTCAACATTTTCTACTTGTATTAAGTTGTTTAATAGTTCTTCTATCTTTAGTAACGGTGGTGATATTTGATGGTAGATTGGAGCTCTTGTACGAAGTTGAAAAGCCCTCATACAATGAATATTTTTTCCTGTTTGGTCTAATTCTGTTTGATGGCTTTTGAAAAGAAGTTCTCTAAAAATGTTATTAACTCTGGCCACATTTTATGGCAGAAAGACATTACTTTACAGGGCATTTATAACTGAATTCTTTCTGTTAAATTTGCTCAAATTCTGTTAAGCCTTATTTTAAAAAATGTCATTTAAGGGTTTTTCATATTTTAGTAATGGCAATCATATCTGATCACAGATTGTAATTATCTATATAAATCTGGAAGGTCTTTTATGCCAGAAATTGTGTAAATTTAGTAAAATTCTGTCTAGCAGTTTTCGAGAAGATGTCGCTTGAAAATTTTGTGTTATTTTAATAATGGTAGACACATCTGATAGCTGATTATATATACGCAAGGCCTTAGTGCCAATATTCTCTGTGGCAAATTTTCTTGAAAAAGATCAAATGGTTTTAGAGATGCTGAAAATTGTTGATGGACATGCAATGGATAACAAAAACATGATGCACAACCAGCACAGGGCCAATCCGTAAGCTCAGTGTATGAAACAGCACTAAATATAACTGTAAAAAAAAATAAAATCATTTAATACTGTACACCAAAAAATTTGGAGATTGTATGTCCATTATTTACATAGAAAATAAAAAAAAAATTACATCCTACCTAACTGTAAGTCTCTAATCTAGCTGACAACACAACCTGTCAAAGTGAATAGAGGTCCTTGTACAATGTAAGCTACAGATTTGTAACTGAACCTAACAGAAGAGTCAGGAAGAGTATCAACTCTTTGCATTTCAAGCCTGGATAAATATGCAAAGTTCCAACTGGGACCTTAACCCTAATTATTTTCAGAAAATGTTTATAAAATCAAATTTTGATACAGATCTCTCCAATACAGTGCCTCTAATAAAAACTATATCTATTAATTTCTTCAAAAGTTACTGAGTGAATACAAAAATTCATGCCAGTCATAACAGTACGGGGCTGGACAGATGGCCATGGGTAGTAACACAATACACACCCACCACAGAAAATGGCAGGGGCTTGAAACAGAAAATACAGTGTAATAATTAATCACTTACTATAAAGAGCAACTTGTTCCACATGAAAATGGTTTATTATAACTGGGGCCTGTTAACCACAGTTATCAGTATTTAAAATTCAAATAATGTGTTAATGTGTGCTCACTCTTTGTTACAACTGCATGAAAATGATCTTAAAACCTTATTTACATATACTTGTCTGCTTTTAATTACAGTACGCCAAAAAGTTTCTGAGCATAGATATCAGCATCCTGGGAAATTCGAATGACTAAGATTATTTTCAAGGAGGTTTTAAAACAAAACCAAAGCTTCAATACAAGTTGTATATCATTCCTGCGCAAAGCAATTTTACTGTATTACTGAATTCTGATATAATAAACTGTTTTATGTACAAAGAACAGATGCATCCCTGTATGATACAGATATACCCCCTCCCAACTGTGCAAATGAAAAAGCTTGATTCAACATGCCAAGACAGAGTTTTAAATCAAACTGGAGTCATATTCAGTCCAATTTTGTCACAGAAGGTAGAAATCACATTCTTAATATAGAACCTAATACCAAATTTGTTTTCAATCAAGTCCTTCAAAAATTATTGGGTGAAAAAGAGTCTTGACATGAGGTGAAAGAAGGGTATGGGTAACACTTCAGTACATGCCCTCTTACTAGATACATTGGGAGCCTAAAAGAAGCATCTGGATTGATGGTTTGATTCAACCCAATACAAAATGATAAAATCAATTCTTTTCTTTGCTCATGTGGTAACCAACTGTGACGTGTAGTTCCAGCCCCTGGGGTCCTGGGAGATAGTCAAAAGTCAAAAGTCAAATGCACGATTTTTTAGTTTTTTCTGACCAAAATCATATCAAGTCCATGCCCTGGTGGAAGTTACATGTGCCTGATCTACATTCTTCTATGTATTAATGATTTTAGGCAAACAGTGTTGACTTGGATCTGCTAACAAACCATGGGACAAAAGATCTGGGTCCATGCTGTTTGCAGTTTAGTGCATTAAACACAAGAAAATACTGTCAACTGTTACCATCATATGGTCATAAAAGCACAGTCACAGAACAAGAGGCTTGAGAGGGCCTGAAAACCATGATGCTTCAAACTGTGTCAAATTCTCTTCATCAGTTTTTGAGAAGAAATCATTTAAAGGCGTTTGTTACCATCAAGGGGTCATAAACAACACAGTAATAGAACAAGAGGCTTGAGAGGGCCTGAGATTGCTCAACTGACTGCCATCTTGCTTAACTGCCAAATGCAACAACAGTTGGCCATGAAATCTAAGTTGGATGCTTTCTCTAGAAATTTTAACCCATACCATGAACATCTATTTTTGTATCTTCATTTATCTTTGATAGCATATCAGCATCATTTGTCCAGTACTGATAGGGTTTTATGACAGGATGCTGTCAAATGTTTTAAAATCCTGTTAAGTGCCTGATGAAAACAAGCCATTTTAAGGTCTGTACATTTTTAATATTGGTGACCACATCTGTAGGACACCAGAATGCTTTCTGTCAAAATTTGTCAAATTCTGGTTAAGTAATTATAGATTAGATGTTTGTAGTTTTTTTTCTGTTGTTTCTTTTTTCTTTTGCTATGACTGCCATATTTGGCTGGCAGATTGGCATAATTTGTATAAAACTGAAACCCCTTGCCAGGATACTTTCTATTAAATTTCACCAAATTCTTTTTTTTAAAAATCTGTTTTTGCAATGGTGGCCATATTATATGGCAGATTGTCCTCATCTGTACAGAATGTAAAGGCCTTCAAACCATGATGCTTCAAACTTTGTTAAATTCTTTTCAGCAGTTTTTGAGAAGAAATCGTTTGAAAAGCTTTTGTATTTTTAGTAATAATAGACATATTTGGAGGATTGGCATCAATTGTATAAATATCAAAGGCCTTCACACTAGGATGACTTCTTTCATATTGGGTCAAAATCTTTTGATATTTTTTGTTGAGATGTTTAGAGTAATGGTAGACATACTGGAAATGGATTGTCATTATTTAAATAAATGCAAAAGACCTTGATGCCAGAATAATGCCTATAAAATTATAGGCAACCTGGACACATGGTGTTTAAAAAAAAGTTCTAAATAAAAATTCTGTATGATGCCCAATGCCAAGTGAACTAAAAAAAAAAAGAATGGTAGCCAGAATAACAGGACTAGACTGTAATTCTCTTTTTGCCTTATAAACAACTCCCTCTCTAAAGGGAATGAGAGTGGTTTCTGCAATCACTGAATAACAGGATATTATGCATCTTCATATCACTATTCCCCTCTTGAGTTAACAGGTCTGATATAAAGGGGAAAGATAAATGGGTAAATTTTGCACTCCCAGCTGGTGAACAGAATATAATTTATTACCTCCTAACAGTTTCTACCTTTATTTTCTTATCAGTTCCATCTAAAAGGGCTGGAACATTCATCACTTTACCACACTACTGATAGACATGAAATGGACAGACAAAATGTTTTTCAAGTCTACAACTAAAGCATGTGAACTCAAAACCATTCATCCTATTTTCATATCATTTGAAAGCCTTCAGAAATAAGGTACATTAACTTTCAAAACACCAGTGAAAGGAAAATTGTCTGCAGATAAAGTGATGACTTTAGGATCAATGCGAACTTTGTGATCATATTTTTGACTTTTTAATTGTGATATTGAAGTTAATCCATCACATGGAGGGGTTAATAACTGTGCAAGCTTGAAGGATATATATTACACTAAAATTCAGACAGGCATAAATATCAAAATCACTAACGCAGCTAACTCCTATAATAATCACAGAAACTTGGGAGTACTTATAGATGCAATGGAGAGATTAAAAAAATAGTAGAACAGGTCCAGGATTCAAGTTTGCAAATTTTTTAAGACAAAAATAAAAACACGACAAAAAATAGGAACAAAAATAGTTAAAAGAAGGCAACTGATGCTAACTGAAATATACTGAATGAACTAAAATTTGTATTAATTGTTGCTACCAAATTTATTTTAAAAACAATGAGGATGCATTAGAAATTCTTAAGTGGTTATGGACTGCATTAAAATCTGTGATTTGTGAGATCATTCTGGTTTCAAACATTAGAATCATACCATGCAAACACAAGTTTTTGTCTTTAACATGCCCCTATGGGGCCCTCTCCTTAGAGTGCTCTACACTGCAAAGCTTCACATGATTAAATGAAATCATCTGCAAAATTGTGATATCATAGTAATCTTTTTCCTGCATATCAACACTAGGCAAAAGCTCCAATTCTGTTCCTGATACCTGAACAACTGATTGATCTGATGACTGTTTCTATAAGAATAATGATTAAAACAAGCTCCCCTCACTGGGATTGACACTGCACTAGCCAAGAAGAATTTTCTGGAATCTAAGACAAGACCATTGCTTCTTTTTAAATGCTGAGTATTGAAACCATCTTTGATATTCTTGAGAAACTCTAACATGTATTCATGTGGGGGGGGGGGTAACTAATTGTAATAATGTAATATTTACCTGCTGGTTCTGCATAGTTGGTACTTTTCTGGGAGGAAAATACCCCACCCATATGATGAATATTTCTATCCAATTTGGATGAACCAGAAGATCTGAGAACAGCCTAACTTGTTGGGACGTCAGTGTAGAGCAGAAGGAGGAGAAAATCTAGTTATAGCAACAAGTTAGTATTACATCCTTAAAAACAGTTTAACCCACCCAGCCCCCAAAGAATCTAAATTCTCAAATCAGTAATACCCTACCTGTTGCTATTACATAGCTGAATGTGTCAGTCTGGTGAGAGGTGAATGATCCCACAAATGGCAAATAAAAAACAAATGCAAGGAATACAGAGCCTTAATAATGTGCAAGAGACTAATGCAGGGTGCTAACCACATGGGCCATTTTCTTAGTGATGGCAACTGGACATGAGAAAATGCCTTCGCCTTGATGGGATAATGAGCAAAAGTAAAAGGAGGAGAAAGTATTGTAACAGTGCCAAAATGCAAAGTTCATTAAATCCTCCAAAGATGAATGAGGCAGATTAGCTCATAGGCAGCAATGACTCGAACCTCACTGGCTTCAATTTTCATGAAAGACTGGACACTCACAGTAAGGGACTGGTAAGCTCTCTTGATAGTTAATGCAATTCACCTAGAAAATGTGAAAGCTGAATTCAGTTAAACATTGAATGGGGAGGAAAATATTCTTCTTAGCCTTCCTTATCCATTTAGAACCTGCCAAATAAAAATGTGAAGATCTAACTGGACATAAAAGTCTATCTGGATTATCCCCAGTGCAGATACAGCTGAAACTGGCAATCTCAGTTGGGGGTGGAACAAAAAATGGAAGCTGTTTTTGGCTAAAAATAATGGGTTGACAAAGGAGAGAAACTGACTAGTAATTCCCACAGAATGTGACACAACCCTGCTCTCTGAATAGGACATGACGTGTATTCCTTCATCTTGCAGACACTAAGGCAAGCAAGAAAACTGTCTGTCAGTAAGGTTCTTGAAAGAAAGCGTCACCCAAATGTTCAAAGGGTATTATATTAGGAGACTACAAGACTCAAGAAAGATTCCATTTTGGCATTAGAGAGCAAGACACAGATCTTTGCAGTTTGAGATAACTGATCAATTCTGCTAAGTGAAAATCAGGCCTTTTGAAAACTTGAGTGTTGGAAAGGGTAACTCGACAGCCCTTAATAGTAGAAACCAAACAAAATTGTTTCTCTTTAAAAAGGAAGAGAAGAACAACAGCAACTGTGTTCATAGAGGGACAGCTAGGATTTACATGTTTTCTACAACATCACAAAAGATTCTCAACTTGACATTGTTCTTCTCCTGGGCTGAATGATGCACTTGTCAAGTTTGATCTAAAACTTCTTTGTGGTGAGATCATTTCAGATGAGATGAAGGTGGAGAATCTGCGGACTGTTGTGTAAGAGAGAGCCCATGTGCTGTTACTGGAGGTCCCTCCTCTGAGGTAAGGTCCTGGGGTGGTCCACAAACAAACTGAGAAGATCGATGAAGCACAATCACAGAGGCAATCAAAATGAGCTGAGGATTGGAGTGCCTCACATTGTGTAGGACCTATGGGATCATCCTCAAAGTTGAAAAAGCATAAGCAAACAGATGATACCACTTCAGGCTGAAAGCATCCACTGCCCAGACCCTCTGGTCAGGAACTGGGGAATGTAAAAGGTAGTTTGTTGTTTAGCTTGGTGTCAACAAGGTACACTGCCACCAATGTGTTGTCAGAGGAGACCATAATGCAGTGACCTCTTGTCTGGTGATGCACCCCTGAAGGCTGCCCTCATTTCCAAATTACACAAAGAACACTGCCCTCATTTCCAAATTATTTATGTGGAGGATGGATTCTTCCTGGAGATGACCAACCTACCCTGAATCTGATATATCTGCAAACAAGCAGGAGTGGAGTTGTGGTGGTGCATGGTAACTCCAGCCAGTAACTGGTCCAAATTTTATCACCCAATTGGATGATGGTGGAAATCCTAATATAGAGAAATCAGTGCATTAAAGGAGTCCCTGTGCTGTTTGCCACCAAATGGAAAAACTGGAGAGGACACAAGTGCAGTCTGCCTAGGGGAACCAGGTCTGCTGCAGACTTTAAGGTCTCCAGCAGAGAGAAAAATAGAACAGCTGCCAATGTGGTCTTTACTCTCAGCTCCTCCAACAGGAACAGGACCTTGTTAACTCAGTCCTGATAGAAATGGATTATTCCTTTGTTTGTGAGAAGATTTATCCCCACATAGGCAAAATCTGACGATCGAATGGGTTCCGATTTTTCCAAGTTTGGCATCAGACCCAGCCTGGTCACTATAAACCAACAGTGGGACAGATCTGATCTGAGGGACTCTAGTCATTGTGGATCAACCAAATGTCAAAATATTGATGGATTGGGATACAGAGTGAGCTTAAATGGGCTTTAACTACTCACATGACCCTGGTAAAAGCTCTTAATATAGGGGCTAAGCTGAATGGCAAAGCTCGAAATTGAAAGACCTCCCAATCTATGCAAAAGCAGAAGTACTTTATGAATTAAGCAAAGATGGGGATTGAAAGATACAAATCCTGAAGACTGATGGAGACCACCCAATTGACAGGTCTTATGGCATTCCTAGGCTGTGGTCTTCATGATGAATGTCTGTCTCCTCCAGCAGAAATTTGTTTAGGGTGGAAAGGTCAATAGTAAGATGGGACTATTCCCCTTTCTTTGGAAACAGAAAAACTGGAGATTGGTTGTTTAACATCTTCCCTACTGCAACATTCTGAAGAAGGGAGAGAACCTTTTCCTTTAAGTGTACCAGATTTAAATGTGGAAGAAAATGGGAGACCTTATTAGAGGAGAAAGACCCTGAAACCATCTTTCATGATAGAATAACCTAGCCATTGACTGTTATGCCAGACCAAGCTTCTGAAATAGGTTTAGTTTTGCATCAACCAGAACCAGAGGGACAGTATGCTATGCAGGAGAGGGAGAAAGCCCCTAGAGAAAGAGGAAAGAGCCTGCAAACTTTCTCCCTGAGCCTTCGTGCTGTGCCCTTATAAGGTTCACCTGCCAAGAGGAAGAACTGAAATGGGGTTGTTGCTTTAATTGTGGCTGCACAGCTTCAAAGAATTTAGCTAATGGACCCTAAAGGCAGTCAGGATGATTTAGCTGCTTGGCTGGTTTCAAAGAGCCAGGAGCAGATGCATGGGACTGGTGAGGGGAGAGTGGCACCCAGTACTGATTTGATTTGATACAAATGACCAATTAAAATGATAATGCAATGCAGATCAACTTATAATTGATTGTAAACAATGCACTTCACTTTTATAATTCAGAGATGAAAACAAAGTGTTTAATTAGGTTCTTACAGAAATGCTCATGGGCATTATTGTTACTGTCGACTGACATTTTTCATATCTGAATATGAGAGGGCATATAACATTTATGCTGATTACAATGAAACTGAATTAAAAGAAGAAACATTAATTTATTTGAGAAGACTTATGTAATTGGTATTTATTGCATAAAAGTGTTATAACCAGTAGGCCTCAATGACATTTTAATTGATCAATATTTTGTTATTTATTGTTATTTAGAGTGTAATGAGAATTTTTTAATTATTTTTTTTTTATTTAACAAAATATACATCTTTATTAAAAGTTACGAATTTCATGATTTTGATTAAAATAACCTCTGTATTTGATGAAAAAACAAATAATATGTCATGTTTTTCTTTACCAATTGAGCATATAGAAGCATATTTTGGGGGTATTTTTTTATAAGAAAAAATGAGATCCATACCTGCCCCCCACATCATAAGCAGCTTTGCGAGTTATCTGGGCACACAAAAAAATGAGGTGGCAGTGTATCAATCTTTTTCACGTAATGCAGTGACATTCTGAGAGACAACCTGTCTTAAGAGATCATATTTTGTTGGAACATGTGGTGGAGACAGGTTGTACTGTTGCAGTGAACAAAGCTGTAGATAAAGACCACTATCTGTCTGAATTCTATCACTCAGCATGCATAACTTCATCTCAAATACAAGTGTAATAGTAACAAGGTGCTTACTCATGAACAATAATCTCCTCACCAACAGAAGTACATCTTAAGTAGCCAACCATATACAGACTGGTACAGAGAACAGTCCCTGGTTACTCAAGCCTGTAAATTAGGTCACAATCACCTACTTCTGGTACAATCAAGTTACTCTCCACAAGATGCATCCACATACCAATTTTCGTGAGAATGAATCAAAAATAGGGTCCAAAATACTGAGGAGTAACAAACAAATGACTGAAAATACGAGGTTCAGTTGGGGCCCCAGGTGGCAGAGGCACTCACCTTTAGAGATCACCAACATCTCCCCTCCGTCCACATGGGTTTGGGTCTCAGGTTCAGCCAGCATGGGTATGTGAGAAAGCTTGCATTAGATTCCCATGGGTCCCTGGTTCTTTGTGGGACTTAACTGGGTTCATCTTCCACCAGATGTACTGGCAGCCAGGTATAACATGTGCTGAAAAATGGTGTTTAACCCAAAATAACAGCAAAAAATGTCAGTTAAGCATAAAGTTTATGTTGCAGTGACCTAGTATAGATATGGTTAGGTTACTCTCCTTGAGATCCCCCAGATACTAAATTTCATGAGTGAAGGTAAAGAAGGGTCTAAGATACTGAGGGCATAACAAAAGGTGAAGATGAAAACACACAAGTCACTTGAGAATGAAAATAAGGTCGCAATGACTTACTTTAAATTGTAAGATTAGTTACCCTGATATACATCCACATAGCAATTTTCACATGTGTGTGAAATAGGGTCTGAGGTAAAACCCATAAAGGGCACATCAAGGTTTATGAAACAATGTTCATACCAAATTGCATCAGAATATGTTGTAATGAATGGTTCCCGATAGAGGTGTACAGTATTTGGTTTCGGTGGTATGTAGCACAGTAATTTTCATTGTACCAGTACTTCAATAGTTTCTGTCAGTATGTAATGTATGGAAATTCCCAAGTAATCTTGTTACAAATGTCATGACATTAACAGCATTTTTATATTTTTCAAGACAAAATAGTTTTTAAAATAGTTTTTTTTTAATAAAAAAGTTGTATTTGTCACAAATTCATTCTGAATATTAAAAATATATTTATGATCCTTTAATCACAGGTTTGACTCGTGTCATGTATGGTAGCATGGTGGTCAAATGGGATGTTGTGAAAGATATTCAGGTCAAATCAACTTTTGGAAAAATTTTGGATTTAAAAGCAAATGTGTCATTTTTAGTTATTTACTAGTGTATGTTAATGTATTAAGTAGCCTGACTGAGATTCATTCTAAGACTCTTAACAGAGAAATTGTTTTCTTTCTGAATTACACATAATTTCTGAAGTCCACTAAATATTTTGTCTTTTGTTTAGTAAATGTTTTATCTTTACTGACCCTCTCTGATAAATATCTTGCCTGGGTGTTGGCATCTCTGCATATTATATTTATAGTGTAGCTAGCGAACTGTACACTTCAGTGTCAAGACTTCCTATTTTTATCAACACACTCTCTAATGTCAGCACAATGTCATTCACTGGGTGTCAGTTATAGTGTAAGCTTAACCATCCCACTTTAGTTACAGTTTTAGATTACAACTTACATAACAGTTAGTATTAACGTAGCAAATTTATTTACTACAAGATACTGACCATTTAATTTTCGAGGGGGGAGCCATAAGTTTCTTTGAGCTGTGAATTTTGTTTTCTTTCATATCAAGATACATTTTATTTTATTTTATGAAAATAATTATTTTTTTTCTTCAAATAAGTTAATGGATATGATATGATGTTATACTGTTATAAATCAGAGCAAGGTAATTTCTCAGCTATTGACTGATGGACATTAAAAAAAAAAATTTTTGTCAGGCCACAGCCCCACAATATCAAATTCTTGACTTCTAATAATTATTGCAGAATACTGTGGTATGTATATGTGGTATGTTCAGCAATACCACCATATATTGCAGTACAAAACATTTTGTGGTACCCAGATCTAGTTCCTGATCTGTGTCAGTTATAAACAATATCCCATGTGAAAGTATGCCGTCAACTCTCAAGGGCCATAACTCTGTCCAAAATGAAGTTGACAAGAGACAAAACTTGATAAAGGCACATCAAGGTCTATGAGACAATGTACACATCAAACTACACCAGAATATGTTGAACGGTTCATAAGCTATCTTGATTACAAGAATCTGCTGAAGTGGATATTGAAAATTAATGTCAGACAATTCACCAACCAAATGGTGTCCAATTATGTTGCTGGGTTGCAGAGCTTTGGACCGAATGAAATGGTGGCCTACAGTTCTCAATGAATGGTCCTAATTTCCTACTTTAAGCAAAGGTCCTGCTGAATATATTCAATGTGGACAAATTCTGACTTGAAATGTGAAATTTAGCAAACAAAATTTTAAAAATACAATACACCAACATTGCTATTTCTGTGTTGTACCCTGAATTGTTCTTCTTTCATTCTGTCAGAATGGTCTCTACAAAATGAGACAGGAACTGAATGAATTAAGTAAAACCAGTTAACATCCAGAAGTAACAATGGTAACATTCCATATGTCAGATTTTCATCCATTAAACTATCAAACTGGCAATAAATTATAAATTCTACCTGGCACATACCTTCAATAGGGCCTTTGTTTACAGTGGTTAAATATCATTTTTAATTTGTTGATAAATTTTCTAGACAACACTGTAAGGCAGAAACATACAAAACGGACCTATATGGTACAATTGTTTATTATTTACCTGCACTTTGTTCATTATTTACCTGCACTGGTATCTAAGTGTTAAATTCATTACAGAAAACACATTTATTAATCTGCCTTTACATCTTAGACACCAACCTCTATTATGTCTTTGTTTGTTCTACTTTCATGTGGCTCATTGTACTCTGTGTATTTCAGAAGAACCTTGTCCATGTCGGTACTGGCATACTGGAACAGCTTGTTGTTACTGTTGAAAATGATCAGCGCTATCTCACAGTCACATAGCACACTCAGTTCATAAGCTTTCTTCATCAACCCAAATTTCCTCTTTGTAAAGGTCACCTGCAACAGCAGACAAAATTATTTCAGAAATGTTATCTTGTAATATCAGGACCAAAGTGAAGCCAAATCAATGAAGACGTCTTCTGTTCAGCAAACAAGATTTGAATTGATATCAAACATTGTTATTCAAAGCTGAGTTACATATGTGGAATAGCCAAAGGTATACCTTGAACACAACTAGAAATTAAATGCTTGCCATACATTCCTTCTCAATTTATTTTAAAGAACTGCTTAAACAATGCTCTATCACTGCATTAACATCTTGTATTATACTTAATACCCGCAATGTTCACTTCATACAATCAATATCTGGCTATTTTCTGTGTGTGGTATAATCTCATCATACTAAGAATACATCAACAATATTACAAAGTCCTCATCATGTGTATCTACATACTAGAATAGTTAGCTAACTTTGTGTTGGCAGCTCTACAATTGGAGGCATATTATCTCTCCCGAAAAAATCATGATGTTGATTGATTTTAGCAGCTGCTTCACTCCCACAAGACTTGCTGGGACTGAAAAAAAGTTCACTCAGTAAGGGAAGCATTTTGACAATTTTCTGACCAAAATGAGGGGTAGATATTTATCAAGACATGTTTAAGTATCACATCAAATATAGTAATTTCTTGTCTATAATATACAACCAATTATCACATTTCCAGACCTGCTGTTGCATAATGCACTGAAGATGAAGCTCTACACTACTCACAACATCAGTTTCCTGCAATAGCTCTAACCTGCTTGTACATTATGCAATGATGACAGATCTAGGTCTATTTTGCTCACAACAAGTGGTGTGTTATATACAGCAGAACCCATCTTGGAAGACCACCTCTTCTGACAAAAAAGTGCCAATTAACACTATATAATCAACAAATCTGTTTGCATTAAGAATCTCATCTCTCTAGATGGGTTTACTGGATAAATATGGAAGAATCGTGCCGCATGGTCACTGGACTAGGTCCCCTTTGACTTTGAAATGTAAATGCACATGATGAAAGTGTACCTTATAGAATGTAAGTTCCACACATTAGTGAAATGTAATCCCTATCTCAGAAACCTTTCCAGTCCATCTATTTTTTTACACACTCAATTAATCTTGCAGATTGTTTAGAACAGATTTAGATGATATAGCAGAAATATTTGAACAGGATAAAGGAGGGTTATGTAATACATACAAAACTGCATTGATGTTTCTTTTCCAAGTCAAGAAAGTGCTTCATATGACCTTGATGTATCTATATCAAACTTATTCTTTCTGCCATCTGGAAGCAAAACATTTATGAAGTTTTCTGTATTGATCTTGGAGATATGGAAATGCTCTATTTGATGCAGATATCCCAAAATGTAAATGATTCATTACTTCTAGCCTGAAATTTGCAGTATAAAACCCTACCCTCAAACCACTATTGTAACTTTTCATAAAACTAAGCATACAGCCTAGATTATTAAAAACTACATTGCTTATTTCCTGAATCTCACAGCATGACACCCCAATCCTCATACCACTATTGTAACCTTCTGTACAACTTTACCAATAATTTAATCTCACATTATCTAAACCATTTTCAAGCCTCTTAATGGGTAACAGCCCAAGTTTCATCAAACAATTATTTTGATTTTTTGGCATGAGGAAAAGAGTATGCTAGAATCCTCACAAAAAGTATATTGAATAACTTGTAAAAAGCTTTTAGCATAAACAAACTCAATCTACAACAGTTTATGTTGTTTATGAAATATAGCAGGCTGTCACATCTACCTCAAGTGTCCCCGCAATGAGAGTATAGACATAAAATAAGTCTGATGAGCATTCCTTCATGTCATTAAGACAATTCAACTAAATGAGGCAATTATTTTGCCCTGGGAAGCATTCGAAGATGATGTTCCAACTGAAATGGTTTTGGGATTTTTAAAAGATTGTTGTTTTCATCAAATATATGACTCTGTATTTAAGGATTTTAACATTTCCACTTTTATCTTTTGGGGGCTGCTGAAATATCAATGCTAAGTTGCATTAGAAAATACATCATGACACATAACAGACCAGAGTGCTCTACTTCAATCCATGCATTTGATCTACTATGGGCTATTGTGCAACAATTTTGCAGGGGGAACTGGTCTATATCACTGATAAAATCTTACATTTACAAAAACAGCTTGCATGTATCATTCTAGATGCCACCATAGGATATTACCTTGAAATATTTTTGTTCAGTTAAATTGCATGACTATTCATGATATAACTATTTGAGGGTTGTTTTTTTTACAATTCACTGCATGATATCAGGTTTACAAATACTTTCATGGAATGGTACCTGGTCTCCAAAATCTGTTGAAAGTGTGTAAAAACAAACACTATCACTTATAATATGCGGCTCAAAAAACATTCAAATTCAAAACATGCACAGAACTATTCAAAAAAAGTTTTTTGTACTCTGGAGCCAATGCCTGAAACTTTCTACCATTACGGCTGCAAGAATATTAATTAAATTACAGACATGCCATAAATGGATAAATGATTGTTGATTTTGTTTTGTATTCTTTCTGACTGTTTGTTTGTTCTTTGACTTGTATATTTATATAGTTCATATATTATGATGGTGTAAATAAAATATTTATGTCTGTATTTAGACCTTTTGCCAGTTTGCTAAAAGGCTTCACGGGAGTGTAGCTATTAGCTGTGTTCCTATCTTGAAATAAATTATTATTATTATTATTATTATTATTATTATTATAAGCCTAGAACATTTAATAACATCATTCATCCCTGTGAGGTTCATAAAGCATTTCAGCATTATTAGTAATGCCACTCTGAAACATTTAAGAATAACACCATAAGTATCTGAAAAACATTGTCATCAGTAAAGTTACCAGGATTGGTCACTTTTGTAATTTAACAAACAAATGCTTATCTGAAGCATGAGACCATAGTACTAACAATGTACAGGGAAGTATGTCTCAAAGAATACAGAAAGATTAACTACAGAGAAAAAGATATCCAGATACATAGGTGTTGGCATGAAATATAACTACCAGTAGTATCAAAATGACAGAACTCATAAATCAACTTGGTAGGTAAAATTACAGGCTCTGTTACTATTATACGGAAATTCGCAACCTCATTCAAATGTCCTTCACAGCATCAAATAAACAATGTCATAGTAAAAAAACAATAAAGAAGAGTACCATGAACAGCACATTATACTCCTGCCCTATGTGGATAACTGAAAATTTTGTGCAGCAAGGTTTCCTTCTTTCAGTCAGTGACCTTGATCTCTGACCTTTTGACCCCCAAATCAATATACTTCTTTACCCAATACAGTTCTTCCTAATCCCAAATGCAAGTTATCCACAAAGTTTAGTAACTACAGATGATGGAGAACTCTAGTAATTGTGCAAAAACAATTTTCTTCTTTCAGAATTGCCTTGATTTTTTTTTTATCTTTACATTTTGAAATTGATAGGGTTTTTCCTTGTCTCAAGTGAAAACCATACACAAAGTTTGGTACTGTATATGGTGGAGAACTCGAGTTATTTTAACGAAAACTTTATCTCCATTCACAGTGACCTTGATCTTTAATCTTTTGACCCCAAAAATTCCTTACCTCCAGTGCAAGCTATCACACAAAGTATGGTATCAGTAGAAAGTGAAGAACTTTAATTATTTGATCAGAATCCTTTCTCCTGCTTAAAGTCACTGTGGTTGTGACCTTTGAGCTTTTGAGCCCGAAATCAATTGGGTTATTTTCTACACAAAGTAGAAACAATTCAAACGTTTGGTAACAGTATATGGTGGAAAACATGAGTTACTGTGCAGAAACAGAACTGGTAACTGCTGGTAGAACTGGACAGACAATATAACAATAACTCCACCTTAAAGCTGGCATATAAAAAGCATGTTCACAGTCTGAGCTGTACATCAAACAAGGGACTGACACTCTCTGAAAAGATTTTCCAGGAATTTGTTAAAAGACTATGTCTAACTTTTAAATTCCAACTACTGAAACCATCTTTGATATTCCTGAACAAGAAGGTTTTCAAATTTGCTACTATGGCAGCCATAATGAATGGAAGATTTGCATTATTTTCCTTCAAACAAACTAGACACCATTAGAAGATTTTTCATGAAAACCCCATGTTGATATAACCATCCATTCAGAAGAACTAGTGATATAATTGTTGATAAGTTCATTGTGGCAGCCATATGAGGTCAGATCAGCATTATTTTCATTTGGGACCAACTGGGCATGATCACAACAAGTCTTCTGGTGCTATCACTTCCCATTCATGAGGGAACCGAGACAAGATTTTCATGATGGATGGTGTGGTGACCATACTGAATGTTTGAAGATTAACATTTTGATTTAGGACCAACTAAATCTTGGGATGAATGTGTGTGAGTCAAAATTCAAGGCAATCCTACTAGTAGTTCAGGAGGAGTAGCAATAAAAATATTGTGCTGACAGATAGAGAATGACAGACAATGGATAATGGACAATGGGTAATCCCATTCACTCTTCTGGTGCATGACCTGTAGAACTAAAATCCTGCGACACTGATTTTAATCTAGTGCATGAAAAGATGAATGTAGGGATGGATAGACATAGAGATGCCAAAGGGGTCACAGTGTTGAGCTTCTGCCATGGCAGGCTCATCAAAAATCAATAAAGCTGTTAACAAGAACAAAAGCAGCACAAGATGCCAATAATTATGTACAAAACAATGTTGTTTATGACCACAGTCAGAATATTAATATAAAACAGACTTTTCATCAAGACTGGTGTCAATACAGAATGACAGAATGATTGCCTCAAGGGTTATGCAACAGCTCACTATCCTCCAAGAATCTATCATACTTTTAGCATTTATTTCAAAGTTTGCTTATAGCATTTATTTCAAAGTGTACCTAAGTCACCCATGTCAATTTGTACATTTTATAAGCTTGGAAATTAAAGATAACTACAGTTATCTTGAATTACCTTTATTTCCTTAACACTGGTAGGTTTCTCACCATTCTCTCAACTATGCCAGTTAATTCAAGGCTTTGTAAGGATTGTCTAACTGCAAACACTTTATCTACCCTTTTGCAAAATTTACCAATTCTGAAATTAAACTGAAGAGGACTGATATTCTTCTGTGCAAAAAGAATTTCCAGAATTCAAAATAAGACCATTAACTGATATATACTAAAACCAACTCTGATATTCTGATGCTACAAGATCTAAAATTAGTCTTTTTGGTGGTTATATTAAATTTCAGAGCAGCAAACCAGACATTAGAAGACTTTGGTGAACAACTCGTGCCAAAATTATGACCATCCATTCATGTGGAGCAGCAGTATGATTTTCAAGATGCTGTCATAGCAGCCATATTTGCTTAAGTATTCGAGCCATTTGCAATTAGGACCAACTAGATATGATAAGAAGTCTTTTGGTGAACACCTAATGTCGATACGACTTTCCATTTAGGAGGATTAGCAATAAATGATTTTCAAGATGGCTGCCATGATAGCCATATCTGAGGTCAGAGTGACACCATTTTCATTTCGGAGCAAAAAGATATCATAATTAACCTTTGGGTCAAAACCACATGGCAAAATGACTTTCCGTTTAGAAACAGTGGCAATAAAGAGTTTCAAAATGGCTGCTATGGTGGCCATCTTAAGTTAGATCAGCACATTTTCAATCAGGACCAACTAGATATCATAATTAGTCATTAATGAAAATCCCATGTTAATATGGCCATCCATACAGGAAGAGTAAGTGATTTCAAGATGGCTGCTGTATATCTTCTGGTGAAAACCCCCCACTGAAAGAACATTCTGCTCAGGAGCAGTAGTAATAACAAGATTGTCAAGATGGCTGCTATTCTGTGGTGCCCATATTTGATTTCTGATGAACACCATTTTTATTGAAGACCAACTAGACATCACAAGTCTTTCTACAGAAACCACATGTTGATATAACCATCCATTCTGGCCGAGAAGCAATAACATGATTTTCAAGATGGCTACTGTGGCAACCATACTGTCTGTTTGACTAGCACCATTATCATATAGGACCAACAAAAGCTTGGGATGAATACATGTGTAAAGTTGCATGGCAATCCTGCAGGTAGTTCAGTAGGAGCTGCAACAAACCTGTGTTAATGAACCAAAAGATGGATAGATGATGGACAACAGACTATACCCATAAGCTCTTCTGATCTATGACCAGTAAAGTTAAAAAAAAACAGTAGCCTTGGAATATGTCAAGTATGGACCCACAATCTTGTGACTGACTACAGAAGTCTGAATTTTGTCTATTTGGCAAATATTCAAGGAGATAAGCTAAACTGCATGGTTTCTTTGAATATATTTTTTGCTTTTGTCCCACCCCCTTTTCTTATACACATCTAATATATAGTGTGAGTTTGTCCTTCAATTTTGCAGCCCAGCTTTGAGTTCCATAACTCATTAAAGGCATTTCACATGAAACTTTACTTTTCTGTTTTCCTTGTCATGTGTAATTTATACAAACTGATCAGTGCAAAGTTTTTAATAGTTACATTTTTTTGCTTTTGTGGCATTTAGTAGCCCAAAGGGTTACCTGAATGCAACATCTGGTATACCTGCCCAAGCATTCTGGTAGCCCACAGGCTCCTGGCATAATATTTGTTGGACCCAGATTTCAAAGTGAGTGAAATAATAGATTTTTTCTATTTTTAACACTAGTCGCAACTTTGACTTTATGAGCACACTTGCTTTATAAGGTGTGACAATCAGCAGTATTTGGCAATTAACAAGGTGAAATACTGATAAGGACACTGTGTAATGGCAACATTTGCTATAAACTGTGTGTACCCCAGGAGTAAAGGCAAACAAGTGAGCAAACAAATCTACTGATAAATGTGTACCATGAGAGGTTTTCTGAGGTAAAATACATGGAATGTTGGGGGAAAAGAATACTGAATAAATTGTAATGAAGCATACCTGTGCTTTCTCCTTCGTACAAGAATTAAATTGAGAACTATTAATTCACACTTCACGACAGAGTACATAATAATTTATGAAATGTTTTTACTTGTAAAATATACAAGACAAGACAAGAGCTGTCAAGATAAGTTATATCACCTTAGTCTCCCATTTATTTGGAGACTTTTACAGCAAGTAAACTATGGTCCAACATTCTCAATTCTGTACTATCTGTTAGTACCTATGGTTTTATTATGTATTTGTGGTACAATTTGCTTACATGGGTAACATAAAGTGAATCCAGAAAATGCATAGTATGAAAAGGCACCTCGCTGCAACTTGTTTGACATGTGTACCAAGTTGGGATGAAATGCAGTTCAAGAGTTATGGACTGGAAATTGAAAGGTCCAGCAAAGCAAGAGCTGTATCTCCTCATATATATATATATATATATATATATATATATACACACACACACACACACACACACACACACACATCCGTACACAAGAATTTATAATGGTGGTATGAGATAAAGAACTGTGTGTGTGTGTGTGTGTTTTTCATGTAGCTTTAACAATTTTCCAGTCATATAGCTATGGTGTCTGCAGTGTGACACTTTATAGTGATGTCTAGCACTTCATGTAGCTTTAACAATTTTCTAGTCATATAGCTAAGGTGTCTGCAGTGTGGCACTTTATAGTGACGTCTAGCACTGGGGCATCATGCTACAGACATGTAGCATCATAGCATCATGTGCCACCCAGTCACATTATCCTGGCACCAGGTCGACCAGTCTTAACACTAACCTCTTAACAATGAGCGTCATGTGAGGCAGCTGTTAACACCATTTTTGTAAGTCTCTGGTACATGCAGCCTGGGGTCGAACCCAGAGATAAAGAACTGAAAACTTGAGCATATGAAAAAGGTAGTTTTCATGAAAAAGGGCTTTATGTCAGTTTAATAAAACTATGGTACAATCTGTGAAATGGCAGGTCTATAGCCACCATATATACTCTCATATAAGTAAAGTCCAACTGCAAACAAGACAGATCCTCATCTGCCAGCAAATAATGCACAGGCAGATCAGAGTCTGCGTTATTTGTTCTATTGATTATTCCTAACAAAATACATAAACCCAGTTCAAATGGCTGATTATATGCCAGCAGCTCTGGGTTTGTGCAGTTTGCAGCTGGACTCGACTTGTAAGGGAGTATATATGGTAGCAGTTTTCTAAACAATCTTATTAAAACATCTGTAATCAAAGTAGGCTTTTAGAAAGTACTCGTTTTATTCTTTATCATGCAAATCTATGACATTTTTCAAAGTTGCTATTTATGTTATTTTAAGAAAAAGCTTCTCCTTCCAATCAATGAATACTGTAAATGATGGTTCACCCACCTACCCCACCCCCAAACCAATGCATCCTTAAATATTTCAGAGCATTACTAAAAACAGTTTATTACAGATAGATTGCATGATGAAAACTTTCATTACCAAACTTTATGGAGAAGATAAGGTATTACAAAAGGGTAATTGTTGTAGAACAAATTTAGATGCAGGGATGTTCTCAAGTCTAGAATGCTGGAAAAGTCCAGATAATTGCCATACACAATTTATGCTTCACTGTTCTAACTCTCTGGATGGTAACAATTCTGAAATTGTAATTTTAATCCTAACCTTAGCTACTCCAACGGCTTGTTCCAAACTTTGATAATATACCCTGCTCATTAATATAAGACAATCTTTCCTCAAATAGTATGAAGTCTTACGGACTTGTTCAATAAACTAAAAGAAAAACAAGTTCGAGCTAGAGTAAAATCAAAGCAGTGGTTTCTGAGATATTGTAGCTCAAGTTACTATATAGTTCCAATATTTCAATTCAGTTTGTGGGAACATTTGCACATGCTGACCTTACATTATAATGTAATATGATACAATTACACTAGACCCAAGCTGATAGCCCTTCCATTGGCCACTAGTAATTACCATATATACTCACCTACAAATTGAGTCCTGCATAGACCCACATTTACCATTGCTTAATGAACCAGCAAATCTGGGTCATTGCAATTTGTAAGGAGAAATCAGTAAAACAAAAAACAAACATGGTTGTTTATCTGCTGGTGCATTATCCAACATCAGATCAGGGTCTGTGCTGTTTGAAGATGGACTTGAATTATAAGCAACTGTATACAGCAGAAGTAGATAAGTAACTGCTAAACAAAGTTGACCAACACATCAAAGAGGTCCCTAAACAAGGTTGACCAGCATACCAAAGAGATCAATTATAATTCAATTCAAAAATAAATTGAGTTCCTGAAACCTTTACCAAGAAATAGTCAATTCCCCTCTGAACCATTGTCTTCTGCAAACATATTTTGATCCAAATAGTCACAGGCAACTTACTACTTGATGAACTATGGACTCAGCCTCTGTGTGGTGGTATATTAAATACAGTATTTAATAGAATAATTATCAGAAAAAAAATGTTCATTTTTTTTTTTTTTCAGAAGCCTACATATGGGTCAATTGCGTATTGACATGATTCATGATAAACAGCCTACGATATGCTAAATTATTGATACACACATCAAATTTGATCTTTAGAAGGTCTGTCAGTAGTGGGGTGGTGTAATATGTGGTGTAATATTATGTGTTGACATAGTAGTTGCATTTCAAGTATGCAGATTACAGACGGACATAGGCTTTTCATCTGTTCATATGCCATTCTGATCGTTGACAAGATATAGAAAGTTTTTGACAAGATATAGAAAGTTTTTACAAACAGACTGTCTGTTAAAATCTTTTAGGCCATTTCAGGCTGCTTGGTTTGATCAGGTGCAGGACTAATCTTGGTCACCATGCGCTTTCTTTTGTACTACATGTGTAAGGGTGCAAATTTCTGTTGATCTATGAAGAGCACATTAATTTGGGCAGGTGAACGATTAATAAGATTTATGGGGACCGGTGCGTTTAAATCACCATAATGCACGGATTTTGTAATGGCTGTGTCAGAAGAGAAACGATTCTTAATTAAACATTCGTTTATTTAACCATCAGACAGACTGGGAGGATAGGGTTAACTTGGGTCTTGTATCGGAATTATCAGATTTTGAAATTGTCCAGGATTAGTTATTTGGGAATTAGGTCACGCAGACTACAAATTTGGCACCTAGTTATTAAAGGCGGGAAAGATATTTAATCCGGATTGGTTATGCTAGATAAGGGGCGTGATTCCCACACGAAATCCTTGGTTTTAATATGTCCCATCATAAAAGTTTAGTCAGTCTACACTTTTCTGCAAGAGAAAAGGTAGGCGACTCCAAGGTCAAATTTAGAAGAAATTCACTCGTAAAATAAATATCCAAGGGATCGGATGTCTGGAAAGTCAATGGACACGATTTTGGCGGTAGAAGTGAGCGAAGCTTGAAAACACAAGGTATTTTGCGCAAGTCTCATGTAATTCATTGATATCAATATAACAATTTGTTTGATTTATTTGCTTATTTTTTTGTATGAATTTATTTGTTTAAATTCGTAGATCAATTTTCTTGATATGAATACATATGTGTGAGTTCATCTATATGAATCCATACAATGATATTCTTTATATAAGTTTGACGAATTGCTTGAATGTGTCGTTTTGATTGTTATAGGAAAATATGTATCTAAGAATTTCATGCCTTACCTTAGTTGATATGAGTTAAGAGAATCCGTGTGAATTCACAGACCTATGATGATTTCACGTGTGATAAAGTCTTGAGTGCGTATTGACTGAAATTAACGTTGTTAAACCATGAAGTGAGATTTCATATATGCTAGAGACTTGAATGTGTGTATTCGCTAGAAATAACGTAGTTAAGCCATGTAATGAATTCCACTGATTCGTGTAATTGAGACAAGACCGGAACTGATGTCTCGGGGGGATGTTAATGCGAGTCAGGAGGAAATAGCTGTTAGGAAGTACATTAATCTCATAAAACTAGGTTTGTTTATGGTCTGCCATGTTTAGCTTGACCAGATAGCCTTTGGTATCTGTTTGAATTCCATTAGAACTATATCTGACGTAACGAGAGGGGGAGTAATGATCCATTCCCAGTAGGATATCTGACAGAAGATTTAGGTTGCTTCTTTGTTTATTTTTGGAAGGTGAAATAGCTCTACGGGATGGATCCACGTACCGACCTATCGAAGTATCTACGTATCATGTACTTACATATCCACCTAACCACACAAAGTTCAAGGGCCGAAAGAGGCGAGACAATAGAGAGTTTGGAGAAGGGAAAAGTGGAAAGGACCAAGACAACCAGTCGTAGAAAAGTTGGATAACAGCCACAGTGAATCTGGAATGAACCGGAATAATCAGGTTATAAAGTTGTACAAGGCAATGACTTTGATGGTTCACTCGATTCTATGATGAACTAATTCTATCTTTTAAAACAGATCAGCTATTTATATAAGTATATTTGTGTTTTGAAATTCGGTGAATGATTTATTTCAAAATGAAGTGTATCTTCCTAATGTAATGCATTATGACGGTTGTTTCTATAATTGATTAAATTATTTTTTTCTATGTACGGGGGCTTGTGTCATTCTGTTTTATATATCTGCTCAGATCTCTATCTCTTCCACCTATAAGTTCACACTTTATATTAATATTTACTCGATCGGGGCAATAACACCGAATGTGATCACCCTCTAGATAACGATAACCAAAATTCCACTACACCAACCCCCAACAAAGTGGGGGCAATACGTGGCAACATGGATGTCTTTAAAACATCATATTATCAATTTCAGGATTTCCTTAAAATTTGGAAGTTAATATAGTGCTATCTTCAAAACAGAAGAAAAACTGCTATTTGCTTGTGCAAAGGAAATTATGTCTAGAACAAGTCTAAGTATGGAAGCAGAGATGACTAATAACCAAACATTCATTGTACTTCCTACAGATACAAAATAACTGCTACAGCTACAGACGCTCATTTCTGCCAGTGGAAAAAGAAACTGTTTACAACACCTACTTCTCTTATAAAAATAACAAGGTGACTATAACACTCATGTAGTTTGGAATTTGGTCTCTTGCCGATTCTATGTTAATACTTGTTTAATCCCGTACACATGTTCAGTCACTAATTACATATATCAGCGTAAAAGGAGACATTACGAACTTGTTCCTCACATACAATTTAAGCACTTCACAGATCATTTAATAGCCACTTCTACACAAAGTTCCTTTGTTGCTTTGTATCTAAATGGACCTAGTTTGGATGCCAATATTTCCGTCGTGCCATGAAGAGAATACAAAACAGTTATGATGGGAGGTTATTGTTTTGCTCTGAACTTGAACAAATAATAACCACGCATCAGAATTAAATGTTACACATTTGTATGTGTAACACATTGTTAGTGTTTTGCTGGTGTTATGAATATTTAATTTATACTATTTGTTGGTTTTCTTAATAATTATGTTACATACAGTTGTAGTTTGTACTTGACCTTGTCCAAAATCAAGTTTGCTGTGTACCTGACTAGGGCCATTGATTTTGTAAACAACGTAATACACTGCTAATACTTCTCTATGAGAACAGATTAAATATTAAGATCATTATCAATGGAAGCAACATATTTACTTGCGTTTATTTGGGTCTGAGTCTAGGACACTGGAATTCCCTCATGAAAAATCTGGTGTACCTGATGTTTGCCATATTCTTTATTATAGTAACTCGTTTACAACTTAGAATATTCTAGAAATGAACTTTTGACCCTCATCAAGGTTCTATTTTTGTGTCTTAGCTTTATATATAATGTTGTTTACTTGAAAAATTACTCATTTCTGCATTACCATCTTTAGCAGAGCAAGTCTTGTTGCTATGTTTAGTATTTCATTTGGGTGGAATCATTTATTCAAATTATTATTCACTGAACAGAAACATTAATTTGGAATTATAGTGAATTCAGACAAGAACATTTTTGGACTATATTATTGTGACACATCAAAAGACTGTTAGTACATCATCACATTCCATGGCATTGGCACATTACCTCATTCAAGAATACAGGCACATCAACACATTCAATATTGGAACTTATTTGGAATACCACTGAATTCAACTGGAACTCGCACATTTATACTTGAGATAAAACTTTTAGGACTATTTGGGATTTAATTCACAATAGTGCACGTCCTTTTTAAATTTTCACCTTGTATTAGAGGGAAATAAATTATTTGTTGAATTTTACAAAACTTGTCGGTTTTCACTCTTTTCTGTTACTTAGTTTAAGACCACAGAGTCATAACACTGGTCTTACCACAAAAGTACAGTAATTTGTAATTTGGCAAAACATTAACATTACAGTCTGCAAGAGCTGAATTAATTGCCTGTGCCCTATGGTATTCTGATCATACAAGTTTACTGCTATGTATGTATATAAGTATTTATGCATGTATGTATAGATGGATGGGGTTTGATGGCACATAAACACAATCCTGACTGTGAAACCCATTTTTTAAAAAAAAAAAGAAACCAACAAATTTATGCGTACTTATGCAGGATAAAAGATTGAGAGATGTTAAAATTTTTAAAAGGTATATAAAATAAAAGATATATGTAACAGAGGTAAAATCCCAAAAATATACTCAGTTTTTGTTGTTGTGTAAATTGCAGTCTTTTATAAGTCAAAGGCTTAAACATCTCTGGTGGTACATCAAAAGTTTAACTGAGTTTACATTTTAGAAAAATTAATAAAACTTCTGTCTCATTTTGAGACAAATTTATGTGCTTCTTTATGAGAATAAATTTATCAATCTTTAAAAATCTAATAAAAAGTAGAGTCAGTAACATTCTGTAGAAATGTTTTTAAAGTGGTAAATAAGTCTTTCAAAGGAATGTTCAAAATCGTAAACAGCTTGCTCAAATCAGGTACAAAGTCAGCACTTTTAGAGTCACACCATATTTTTACATATCACATGAAATGTATCTTTTGAACTATAACTGTTTGTCATGGCACAAAGTTAAAGTTTTGGACACAATCCAAACAACCCTGTAAGCCTTGGCCTGTCTTATTCCTTGGTTCACCTAATTAATCTAACACACTGAGAGGCCTGTACTTGTGTACCCTTCATTTATGATTTGTGTGTACTTTTAACACCTGAATTTGCTCATTTAAAAAATAAAAAAGAAACAAGCAAGTTCAGTGAATTGTTTTGTCCCAACTTACTTTAGTGAGGTCACCAAATGTATACAATGATGAAATCTGGCCTGTTTGACAGTGCTGTAGAATTATTAGGCAAAGTGGAAAGTAACCAAGATTCATGTCTGCTTCTGAAAGGGCAATTACTTTTGCTTGTTTTGTTTTTTTTTGTTTAATGAATCAGTCATCAGAATTCTCCATATTCCCCAACATAACCTCAAAGGGCAATCTGAGTAAAAGTGCAGAAAAAGTGAACAAATACAAATTGAACAGTGACCTTGATTTTAAAGATAAAACCTTGACTTTGATACATATGATACCATCAAATTATAAACTTAAATATGCTTATGGTTCATCCCTGAACCTCTGAACAGCTTTTAAGACCAAAGAAGAAACAAAAGTGACTGTGAAATATATACCTGTGAATTTAACACTGAAGACAGGGCACCAAAAGTGGAATGCAGCACATCTTCTAGTGACAACATATATTTAATTTCTATTCATTTACCTTGAATAGCTGGTAAGTCAGTGGAGGGGCAAATGTTACCAAAACTTAAATTAGTGGCCTGTAACCTAGATCCTGATGAAAAAGCCCTCAATGCAGTACCAATACACCAAATTTTAGCTGTAATGGTACAAAATTTTGTAGAGATTTTGTAGTCATTGTGACATGTCAACATTAAGTTTCATGTATGGGCTAGGATCGCTTGACAACTTGTAATAATTAATCTGTTCTGCTTGGGGCATGAATTGAGTTTTAATTTGGGGATGCTTGGCTAACAATGAGAGCCAGGCAAAAGTGCAAATGTTAACACAAGATCATAGCAGTAAACTGTCCAGATTGATATAAATGAGAAGATTTTTAGAAGTTATGGTCCATTCGAAACAGGCATCATAAATTATATTTTCCAGAATAGTTATTAATAAAGGCAGACTAGAAAGAATTAACCTGACTTTTATGGGAGTGATAAGAATTTTTGCAGGTAAAGTAGTAATCCTGATTGGCTAAGCTAAATGGGGTTGGGGCTGGCTTTGTTCCCAGAGGAGGAAAGCCTAAGGGGTTCCATATCAGTAGAGAGTATTCTTCTTGTTAAATAAATCATCTTAAGGATGCATGTTGGAAAGTGAGAGACACAGAAGGAAAGAGACCCAACTTCAAAGGGAGGTGTGAATCACAAATGGAGCACAAAGGTTAGTCTCAATTACATGCTTAAAATATTTGACTCTGACCTTGAAGGTATTATATGACCTCTCCACATGATACCCAAAATACCTTCTAATGATGATATGTAGGTATACCATTCAATTCTATTCAAGACCTTGACTGAAAACTTAAAATACTGAGCTGTTCCAATGAAGACAAGGCTTCCAATACACAGCACATCTTCTAATGATGATGTGTAAGTATACTTAATTTCCAAACTCTTAAAATGACTGAATGTTTCTGAGCAGAAAATGTGACAGAAAACTTAAAATACTGAACCAAGATTATGACAGGATCCTCAAGGTGGTATCTGACACACCTTCTAATGCTAATGTATTAGTACAGTGGTCCCTCTCATGAACGACCCCCCTGACCAACGGCCACCCACTCTTTACAGCCAGAATCCCTTGGCACCAACAAGTTTGTGTTCAAAAGTACCCCTCAAGAAAGGCCACCTCACTAACGCGACCAGCGGCCACCATATTAGTGCAGAAATGCAAAATTTATCCCTCACAAGCGGCCACATTTTATTATTAATTTGTCCAAAACCAATATTTAATTATGGTTAGGTAAGTAATCCGATTATCGTTCCTGATGTACGTTTCCCAATACTGAAAGAAGTGTTGGCTAAAGTACATGTACCACTAAGGTTATTATTATATCATGAATGCCAACCTTTGCAGAAAATGGGGTCAGCAGTGTTGTGATAGAGCTTTGGGCTTCACACAGCGCATTTTTTTTTATTGACGATTATGACCAGACGTTTTTAATTGTCAAGATCATAACATGGTCAGATAGAAATGGGGTCAGCAGTGTTTTGATAGCGCTTTGAACTTCACACAGCAGATTTTTTTTGTTTGTTTTTTTTTTTCAATTGACGATTACGACCGAAGTAATTGTCAAGATCATAACATGGTCAGATAGGCTAAAAATAGATTTTGTGGATTAACACACACACACACACACAAACACACACACACACACACACAGAAACAATAAACATTAAACAAAGCAGGGTACCAGACAAAGACCGAAAAACCACGTGACAGTTCATGTATCACTTCCTGTATAATAAAGCATTTCGTTTACAAATGTTTCATCTGCAAAATTAAACTGCAGTATTGTATTTGCCACATAGAAATAAATCATTATAAAACTTTAACACATCATCACGTAAACAAAGAAATAACACTTTAAAGAAAAATGAAAGTTATTCAACTTGACAACAATGGGGAGAGTTCACATGCCAAAAAATTTATGTTGGGAAGACTCAAATAAACAAGAGCATAAAATAAGAACATTCTGTAGCAGTGGGAAAACGGTAAATGGAAAGAGAATTATTTTAAATACAAAACAGCGTATGTACCAAGACTCAATAATGTTTTTGAATGTTTTTGTAATGTGCATGCCAACAATACTCCACTCACACTTCACGCCTAAGAATATGAACTACTAATTTATGTTACCTTGAAATAAATCTGTTTTTAAGACAAGAACATTTAATAATTAATGCTACTTCTAAATGAAGATATTAACTGTTTTAAGTTATATTTAGCTTTCCTACTACATAAACATATACATACACATCTCACAAATATAGTCCCCCTCTGGAAAGGCCACCCGTCTTATAAGGCCACTTCCTCGGTGCAGAAGGGGGTGGCCGTATATGAGGGGGACCACTGTATACCAAGTTTCAAGTTAGAATGCAGAAACAAATGTGTAATGGATGGACACATAAAAGGTAATGCATATACTATGGGTAATGCATAAACTATGTCTTCCACATTTCACATAAAGACTGGGGATACAAAAACAAGAGTCCTTTGAAGGGGCTTACACTTTACTGGCTTAAATTTTTTTTCTCCAGAAATTCAAGATTACACCATTTCTTCCTTTAACTACTGAGTGCTGAAACCATCTTTGACATTTTTGATATTTTTCAGCAATAACAAGGTTTTAAAATCAGCTGCCATGGTGGACAGATTGGATGTCGACTTCATACCATTTTCATTCTGGATCAAAAAGGCATGATAAGAAGTTTTCCAGAGGAAACCCTATACTGATATTACCTTCATTTTGATGGAGCACCAAAAAGATTTTCAAGATGGATGCCATGGTGGCCATATTCAATATTAGAATGATACCATTTCTATTTAGTATCAACAAGACATCATAACAAGTATTCTGATAAAAACAGAATGCACAATATCAATATTTACAATGTCAATTTAATCAGCTTTCGGGGATAAGTAGTGAAAGCAAGGTTTTCAAAATGGCCATTATGGCAGTCATAAAAGAAGTCAGCTCAGCACCATTTTCATTTATGACCAACTAGACATCATATGAAGTCTTTCAGTGAAAATGCCATTCTGGATAAATGGTGACAAGATTTTCAAGATGGCCAATATGACAGGCATGTTGAATGTCTGATCGGCACCATCAGGACAACTAGACATCATTAAGAAGTTATTTCGAAAAACCCCATTTCGATACAACCATCCATTCAGGAGGATAGTGATAATAATAGATGGCCACCATGGGGTCCATACTGGGCATCAGATTGTTACGATTTTCATTTTGAACCAACCACACATCACATGAAGTCTTCTGGTGAAAACCTGATGGTAACATTTCTTTTCATTTAGGATTATTAGAAATAACAATATGTGCTAGTCATAACAGACATTTGATCAATACCATTTTACTTAGGACAGCTAAACATCATCAGAAGTTTTCTGGTCAAAACCCCAAGGCAATACATGTACTACTTTTTGCTCAGGATGAGTAAAGATTTTCAAGAAGGCCACTGTGGCAGCAATATTGGACTATATCAGATTGGCAGCAGTTTCATTTAGGACCATCTGATCTTCATAATTAGTCTTTTTGTGGAAATCTCATACTAATATGACCATTTATCAACAGCAGTGATAACAAGATTTTCAAGATGGCAGCAATAATAGCCAACAAATGAATACCATTTTCACTTATGACTAACTAGACACCTGAAGTCTTTTAGTGAAAACCCCATGTTGATATGCCAATCCATTCAGAAGCAGTAGCTATAATAAGTTTTCATGATGGCAACTGTGGCAGCCACAATGGATACCACATCGGCACTATTTTTATTTAGGATCAACTAGATATTATTACAAGTCTTTTGGTGTAAACCATAAGTAGCAATAAAAAGATTTTCAAGATGGCTACTGTAGCAGCCATACTGGATGTCAAAGTGGCAAAATTTCCAGTTAGGATCAACTAGACCATAGGAAGAATGTTAGTGTAAAGTTCATGGCAATTCTCCAAGTAGTTTAGGAGGAGTAGTGATAACAAACATGTGCTAATGGACAAAAGACAAAAGACCATTCCATAAGCTCTTCTGGTCTATAACCAAAAGAAAAACTTCAAATACATACTAATTATGCATTGCAACTGTGTACAATCTCATAATAAAACCTACCAATCAAAACAACCAATGAGACTGGGAAGGGGAGGGGTTACAGTCCAATTTTTAAGAGTTTGCTATTTGAATCAATAAATGGAATTGGCTGAATGTGCTTGTAATTAATGAGTGATCTCATTCTGGAGGTTGTCGCAAAGAGAGATTCCACTGCACTTATTTGAAGATAACTTGGTCATGTGTCTCTTGACTGCAAATGCACCTAAAAAGTCATACTCTAGAAAGAAACATAGAAACCAAAAACCATATTTGCAACCTTGACCTTGGAGCCAAGATCATGTGCTGATTAATGAAATCAGGATATTACTAAAACATATATTGAAACAGAAAACACCAAAAATAAAGTGTAACACAAATGTAATGTGTCAAATTTTGAAGAAGTACCGAATCTTCAAGTTGAACAAATTGTGTATTAAAATTTTATCATAGTCAAGCTAGAAATGTCTGTGAGGAAGGTCACTTTGATATTTCCCTTATTTCATCTCTGAAACATGAAAGGACCTACGTTAAGGTTCAGTAGAATTGACCATAACACTATCATGGGAAAGTACAGTAGGCATAACTGCATGAGAGAACTTCATGTCAAATAATTGATCTTCAAAGGAAAGTGGATTGCATCGTACTCTTGGCTGTCAAAATCTGATGAAAGACATGACTATTTTGGGGAAAATTTAGGAACAGTTGCTTTTGATTGGTCAGTTAAAATTAAGGCGTACACTTTGGAAGTTATGGGAGTTTAAATTTACCGACCTTACTCAAATTCTTTAGCCAGAGATTTGCCTTGTGAGAAGACAAAAAGAGTTCGACTCCATGGGAAACCTGAAAGAATAGTGTTTTCCCTCATTAACAAGTAAAGAGGCCAGATAGTTGTCTTGAAAGGAAAAGACTGGCTATAGTGCTAGGACACACGATTGTGTGGAAATGAAACAGCATTAAGGTACGCAATTTTAATTTCCATGTAACTTTCTATTTTATTTGTTTTGTTTTATGCAAATGTGTTTGCTATGTTTGATCCATGCTATGTATTGTTTATTCAATTTCATAGAAATCTGCTGATATGCTAGAATTGTATGCAATGTATTTCTTTAGTTTTACAGTTATTAGTTTATTGATAGAATTGACGGACTGCCTGTAATCCACATATTCAAATGTGTAGTATTTCATAGGGATTTATGATGTAATCCAAATATTCAAATGTGTAGTATTTCGTAGGGATTTATGATGTAATCCAAATATTCAAATGTGTAGAATTTCTTATGGTTATATGAATTAATTTCCTTTGTAGGATGATACTGTTTATCATGAGTTAATGATAATTGCATATTTATATATGATTTTGTAATGCTTTAATGGTCTTGCAGGCTATTAGTTACTGTAAGCTAGAATTTAGTGAATCTTATGCAATAGTAATCCAGCATTTAGCTTACTGAGTGGAACTGACTAGCTAGGTGTTAGAAGTCGTATAGTAACGTATGCAGATATATACGGCAACATTGTTGTACACACCGCACGTGCTAATTTCTAGTCAATCTCTGGTGGAGTGAGGCAATGAACTGTTCAATTAAGGTCAGACTTGGATGTATATTGCAATAGTCATTTATACTAGAGATAACAGTTGTACCTTACCTCAAATACAGTAAATTTGTAAGGACCGTTAATCGTTAAGGTCACATTATGTCAGAATTTATGCAGTGTGGATAGCTATTTATGTTTCTGAATAACGAAAGAGAATTTTATATATACGGATAGGTGGTGAAACACAGAGCTTTAGTCGTAATCTTGTCATTTAAGGGAACAGCTTTCTATATCCCTCCCTGAGAACCCGATGAGGACAGTCCAAGAGGGAAGTCTGAAAATAGAGAGTTCGGAATAGAAGGGTCAGAGGAAGAACCAAGCATACATGCTAGACGTAGAAGACACAAAGTCAATAAAGGAACGACGCTAGGTGATGCAAGTCAGGTGTGAACATTGTACTCTTTTCACCACTTGTTACTATGATGAACGAATCCATAAATTGAACACTGCTATTAAATTCCATTAATGTAAATCTGTTGGATTGAAATTGCAATTTTTAGTTTATGTATTAATTGATTAAAATTTATTTTATTTTTATTATTTAAGGGGGCTCGTAATTGTTATTTCTTCTCAATAGTCTTGCTCAGTTCTCTGTCAATATTCTATCTACTGACACTGAGCAATAACATCGAGGGAGGTCATCCTCTAGATAATGATCGCCAAATCAATTAAAGATGGGCGTTCACCACACAACACCCCTTTACAACAAACAACACATGATATGCCCATCTTGTGACCCTTCTGCTACCATAACCTTGACATCTGGGACTTGACTACTGCATGATAAGGTTTGGACACAATTAAAGTTTCCTCAAAATATCTACAGAAACGAAAAGTACTCTGCTAAGGAAACTGGGTAATGACTTGCATTATCCTTTGTTATGACTTTGACCTGGAATCATGAGGTGTGACTAAATATGTGAGGCACATTCAAGATATGAATACGACTCAAGTTTCATTCAAATATTTTCAATCGTTTCACAATTAAACCCATACATAAATACAGATCATGATTTATTTTTCCTTGATGTGACCTTGACCTGGAATCTTGAGGTATGACTGAATACATTAGGCATTATCAAGATATGAATAAGATTCAAGTTTCATTCAGATACCTTCAATGGTTTCACAATTAAACCCATACATTATCATGATTTACTCTTCCTTACTGTGATCCTGACCTTGACCCAAAATGGCATGGCTATGGTATGCAACAAAATGACTATACATGATACGAATCTGGCCAAAGCTTCATTAAAATATCTAAAGTGATCCCAATGGTTTGAACAAGGATACAAGTCACAGAATTACATGTTCTTTGCAGAGGTGCTCCCAGGATTTTATCATATGGGGAGAGTCCCTACCCTTGTCACCAAAATGGGGGGGGGGGGGAAAGGAGGAAGAAACGAACATAGTTCTATATACCTCTTCTCTTGGAGTTGTTTTGTAACCATCTGTACTCTGACAACCAAGAATTCTGAAACTTTACTGCACATTTGGGGGAGATTGACAGTACAACTCAGCGTCTGACGAGAAATTCCACTACTTTTGTCATTCTCCCATCCACTTTCCACATTCCCGCCACAACTAACTTGATGTAGAAAATAATCAGTTATCTTACATCCCACCACAGTTAATTTCACTTTCCAGAAATGGACCAAAGTTAACACATGCACATATAAAAGTAAAGGGTATCAAATGCAGAACCCCTCTAGGGTACACATTTTTCCTGTTGTAAATAATTATTGGGATTTCCAAGTATCCTTTTGCATTAATGTTCATCTGCAGACGTTTGGAACAGAAAAGGTATGGTGATAGAAAAATATCTTTATTTTTTAAATTTATTTTTAGATTCTTATTTGTTCAATTTATCATAACAGAAATAAAATTTGTATACTGCTGTGCAGATTACATTTTTACATCTCTTTCCAAGTGTGCAAATTTATACAAATTTTGTGCAATTCATGCAATAGCTCACCCTGGAGCATCTGACTTTGCTGTATCTTTGCCTTGATGCAGGAGGTCTGGTTAAGGTATGCAATACGCTGTCCAACCATGAAATATACTTGTTTCATGATCTTTCAACTATTATAAACATTATAGGGTGGACAAGCAAATGTTAACAGATGGACTGATGGATAGACATTGTCCTAACATAATATGCATGATTTATAGAAATTCTGATGAAAGTGGCCTCTGAAATGTTGTATAGAGAGTCACCAAAACAATATACATACAGGTAAATATAAATAATATCACACTGATCTGCCTTATCTCTATGCCAGAAGGTCTTAAGGCACACAGAAGGTCTATTATTATCTCTGATCTCTCCAAGATTTCTGTTTCCTATATACATAACAGACTTCAATAGACATGAGCCACAAGTGACAAATCTTGAAAAAATCAAATAAACAACTGAGGTTTCCTCTGCTTTGTTTCATTTTGTTCTTCCCATCTACTTGGATAACCTCTCCAAAGCATGCTTATGTGCCAAAAAATGAAGGCAAATCTAGAAGAAAACTAAAGACCACCAAATAAAAATGTGAAGATTCTCTCTAAACCAATTTGAAGCCAAGCTGATATCAAACCATTATTTTCCAATGTTCCATAAACACTATTTTCACTAAAACAACAGTGAAAAAAAAATTGTACCTACCATCATTTACCAAACGAATACCAAGTACCCACCATCAAAGTACCATGTCTAAGTCACCCAATGCTCATGCTCAGCTAACCAAACAATGATGCTACATACATGTATACATGAATACATACATACATACATACATACATTCATACATACATACATAGATACATAAGTATATGATCTTTTTCCTTGCCACCATTTTGTGGTTAAAAAAAGCACTACAATTTCTACAATAAAACCCTCGCTCAAAAAAGCAACATTATGGGAGACCAAGTGTCATTTTAAATGTGATTTCTAATGCAAAGAACAATTTATTATGAACTCTATTAACAGACTATGTCTTGAGGGACTACTTTTCCAAGCAGAAAGATGGGATCTCAAGAAAATTGTTTAAAACAACAAAAAAACATGTCTTGCTATGGATCTCATGGTTCTCACCTGTCTATTTCTCTCATCACCAATTCGAGAAATCTGAATTTTCTTCCGCCCCATTCTCCGTTCCGACTCGCCACCTTTCTGGGTCACCCCTTCTTTTTCCTGAGCCACTATTGTAGTTTTATCAACACTGCTAGTCCTAAAAGACAAAAAAGATACATGCAGCACAAATAAATATCATCTCAATTACAAAACAAAACAGGAAAACAACTTACAGTATCTAGTGCTTTGTTTTGTGCAAAATACCTTCATAAATAGCATGAAGCATAGCAAAATATGTACCAGAATGCTTCACAGCTAATAATAACAATGGATTGAAGTCAATCTAAAACAAAAACATGAGTCCTAAGAAGGCATGCAGTCAAAATATAAACAGGAGTTCTTAGATGGTTGGCTGCTTCCTCTTACACTCGACCTTGGGAAGGAAATCCATAGGAGTCTGAATCTGTTTTCTAATACATAACCAATCATTTTCTTTTGATGATAAATATGTTCTGTTTCATTTATAATCATATGCATCTACCAAGCACTGAAAAATATGGGGGTTTTCTTCACCCATGCATCACATAGTAGTTGTAACATAGGTCCAAGAGGGACCCTGGATGGCCAAGTGGTCTAAAGTGCTCACCTTTACCAATCACTGCCATCCCACCTCTGTCAGTGTGGGTTCGATTCTTGGGCTAGGCCAAAGTGGGTATGTGAGAAAGCTTGCCAGTAGCTTCCCATCGGTCTGTGGTTCTTGCTGGAGTTTTCCCCGGGTTCTTTCTCCACTAGTAATAGCTAGCAGCCACCATGTATAGCCTATCCTGCAGTGAGAAATGGCCTTAAACCCAAAACAACAACCACCACCACTGGAACATGACAACTTTGGTCAATATCAATACAATGCACAAGTTGACATTTTAAATGGCTGACAAAGGTACAACTAAAATGGAAAATATAACAAAGGAAAAAAAGAAAGAAAGAAGAAGTACTCATATTTTATATTCAGCTTTAAGATAATGGAAGACAGGATGCTGGAAATGAATGAATAGATGGATGGATGTAAAAGATTTCTGCATACTTTTCAGATTAGCGAACAGCAGTGCCTGTGTGTACCCTCTCCACAATGCTTAAGTGAGCTCAAATAAACAACATGTCATGCATCAGAATCTCTTGCATGAACATTATCTTCACAACTGAACCTTTTAGAGAAAGACATACAGACAGCATGACATGTATCTGTAACTCCTCACATACAAAGATCCATGCATTTGGATGTTCAGATCACCAAATGAAATGTGCAGGGAGTTTACAGGGGATTTATCTTTAACCAATGTAGTGTCTGAATGTAGTCAGTTGGGCTGCTGAGGGTGAAAATGATGCCTCTGTTGGGTTTGATAACACACTTTGGCATGACTGGAACTCTGCTTATCTTACATACCAATCACACTAACTTCATCAGCTACAATTACCATCTGGAAAGGCTGATACAACTGACCAGTACACTGATCATGTTATAGCATGAACACTGAACACCCTCAATGTTCATGACAATAACTGGGCTCCTAACAGTGAACAGTGAACACAGCTTCCTAACAGTGAAAATTTACTTCAGAAAATTTTAATTACTCTGAAGTAACATTACAGGCAAAAACTTTCTTCAAACTGGATACTGCCATCTTGAAAAATATATTTGATTCAAGGTGAGTTGTTGCCTCTAATTTTGCTATGAGCAGTTTTGTGAAAGGTGCACAAATGACACAAAGATTAGCAATTCACTTTTCATCAAGTTTTTTTCATTTTAGGA
Organism: Megalonaias nervosa; assembly: GCA_016617855.1. NCBI lineage: Eukaryota > Metazoa > Mollusca > Bivalvia > Unionida > Unionidae > Megalonaias > Megalonaias nervosa. The sequence continues at coordinate 126,973 of JAECUM010000066.1, forward strand.
ACTTTGATAATATCAAACAATTTGACTAATTGTTTCACTCAGCTAAAGCTAATACAGAAAAAGTCTGAATTAAAAACCAAGTGTCATGTGATGACATAGGATGGTGAGATTAATTACCACATTTTCTGTGTCTTTGGACTGTTTGTTTACAGAGACCAAGTATGTTTTTGCCAAGATCATATTTTTTTGCCTTGCAATGTTTGGACATCATTTCAAAGAAAGTTTATTTATATATACATGTTTTTGCACACCAATGTAGCTATACAGTGACAAGTCAAGACAGAATGACAAACACTGCTTTCAGAAAGTTGGGGAACAGCTTGTTTGTAAACTGAATTATTCTTCAAAGGTAACATGTCTGATACAAATCTGGCACAGTCTGGCAAAACAATGTTTCACTATCCATTAGCTAACTGATGCTGATATAATGAATAACATTTGTTTAAAACTAAACTACTCATCTGGCAATTAAAAATAATCTCAAACATAATGGCACTGGAAGAATATCACCCTTTATTAAAAGTGATTAGTGTTTTCATCTTGGAGAGTTTGTTTAATATTTCCATTATGACTAATACTAAAACTGCATGCAGTTATGTACCGACACTTATATAGTAACTGATCTGGAAGGACAATTATGTATTTCAAAATAAAGAAATACATGTAACAACAAAATAAACCCTATATATATATTAGGAATTTTAAGTATTCAAATGTAATTTAGTTTGTTATTAGCCTTATAAAAATTTCAGTACCAGCCCACATAAACTGGACTGACATGTACAAGATGGGGGTGGGGTGTAGTGCTATCCACGATGGAATTGTTAAAAAAAATTCTGGATGACAACTTTCAATTTAATGGTTCTATCATTTAATAAAGGGTGGCACATTTTTCTTCTACTTTTGGTGTTTAATTTTTATTTACTTGTGAGTAATGTAGTTTTATAAAAATGCTATTCATTACATGAGTGTCAGTGAGCTAATGAATAGTTAAGCGGAGTTCTCCCAATTTTTGACAAACTAAATTGAACACACAACTTGTCTTTTGAATGTTTTCAGTCACTGAATGTAACATTTATTTTTTGCTGTCCGAATACAAGTAGAAAATATGGTAGTAACAGCAATACTAGTTCTGATATATTTTGAGATGTATGAAATGTATTTATTATATAAGCCTTTCAACTTCACAGTGAACCTAGAAATTATTCAAGGACACAAGTCAGTAAAATTTAGAAAAACGCTATGACAATACTTAAATGAAAATAAATTTGTTATTATTGGTGCTACTGCAAATCTTGTGCTTGTTTTTGTTCTTCTTTTTGAATATGCAAGTCTTATGCAGTTTTTAAGGTACAGGAGCCTTACAGATGGATGGATGCATGTAACTTAAGAGAACTGTTAAACAGAAAAAGAAGAAAAATAAAAAACAAGAGACCTAATACTACTCATCAGGCATAAATAACTTAAATAGCTGATCACTTCATGAAATAGATTTATGAACTATTTTATCAACAAAACCCTATGAAGACATCTTCCAAACTTTCTATCATTGTGAATTTTACCTATTTATTTCAATTTAATTGAAATTTTATTTTAATTTTACTTATTTATTCTGATAAATATTCTTTCCAAAGATAAAAGCATAACTTATATATGCAGTCCTCACTTACAAATAGAATCTTCCATGACCTTGATGATATGAACCTATTTATGAAATTTTATCAAAATCTCATGAGAAATATACTTATTTACTGTTGTTTTCAGACACCAAATCTTTGCTTCCAAAATAATTTTTTTCCTGCCTTGAAAGTTTCCAACATCATTTTAAAAGAATCTTATTTATTCACTTATGTTTTTAGGCATAACTTTAGTTCTCCAGTTACATGCCAAGAAGGAGAGACAGATCATTTCTGAAGGTGATGGAATGATTAACTTTTCACTGGAAACTGCCCTGACAGGTGACCTAGGAGAAACATGATTCACTATTCATTAGGTGGCAGACACTGATAATATAACCAAGAACATTTGTTTTAACTGTATTACTTACCAACTGAGAAAAAAAATCTTAATCATAAAATTCTTTAAAAATGATGTCACTCTTAATTAAATGAGGCAAACAGTAAAGTTCAAGCCATCAGCATAAGAGAGATGTTTACATTTTACCTGCCTTAACTTTGACCTTGAGGAGGCAGTAATCCTATATATGGTATGCCACATGATATATACTTGGGCAAAAGTTTCATGAAAACCTCTCCAATCATTAAAAATTCAAGGACCAGACAAGCTAATTGTAACAGATGGATGGACAGACATAGCCAAAAACATAATATGCATGACTTAAGACATGTATAAAAAAGATGAAACAAGGTTGGTTGTCTGTTTTCATTCATTTCCATGCACATATAGTATAATTAATTTGCTGTGTGACTTAATGGATAGCTCAATTTTGTAGGTTTAGTAAATACATTTTGGCTTGGATTTTTTTGTCTTTTCCAACAATGAATTAAATATTTTGTTATATTCTGAGACAGCAAAAATAAATCAATCATTTTTTTTCATATGAAAAGAAATGGCAATTACAGTAGTCTTTCCTGAGGTAACAAGCTCAGCCAATCAGATGCAAGATCACCTTATTAATATGCAGAGATCTCACCTATTACAAAACCTGTCTAAGACCATGACAATATAAGCTTAACTCCTAAGCTTGAGCAAAATCCAATTGAAATGTGGTCTCCAAAGACAACAAGCCATTGACATGAATAGATCTTATTCATGATCAAACTTATCCAACATCTTGATGATATATGACTATATAACATTTATCATCAAAATCAGATTAGAAATAGTCATTAGAATGTAGACAACTTCATCCAGCTGCAAGCATGAATACATCATAATATGGATGGACAGGCCCCAGAAGAGGCTGAGAGAGGCCTGGGCTACTTTGAGAGTTTGAGGCCCCTAGATGACGAGTATTTGAGAACTAAAAATAACTGGTAAAAACCAAGGTCCCTTAGGGGTTGAGGCCCAGGCCATATCCCCCCCACCCAATTGGGCTGTGGATGGATCTCACTCATAATCACACCATCCAAGATCTTGTTGATACAAGGCTATTTACCAAGTTTGATCATAATTTGATCAGAAATTGCAATCAGAATGTAGACGAGTTTTGCCAAACATATTCATGATGACCTCAATATTCATGGACCTCACTCATAATCATACCATCTGAAATCTTGTTGATAAAAGTCCATTTACCATTTTTGATCAAAATCTGACCAGAAATAGCTATTAGAATGCAGACAATTTCATCCAAGCATGTACATGATCGTCTCTTTAATATGCATAGATCTCACTCATAATCACACCAATCCAAGACCTTGATGATACAGATCCATTTACCAAGTTTGATCAAAATCCTATGAAAGACAGCCTCTAGAGTATTAACATGCTCAGCCAATCAGATTTCTGGCCCATGCTGTTGTTGTTGTTTTGGGTTTAACACCATTTCTCAGCACAAGCTAAATATGGTGGCCAGAATAACTGGTGGAGGAAGAACCTGGGAACACCCCAGAAAGAACCACCAATCCATGGGAAGCCACTGGCACTTTTCTCACATACCCACACTGGTTGAGCCCGAGACTTGAATCCAAGCAGATAGAGGTGAGATGGCAGTGATTGGTAAAAGCAAGCACTGCAGACCATGCAGCCTCTTGTGGGCCCTGGTGCTGAATCACCTAATCAATATGCATTGCTCTAATAAAACATATCCAACATCTTTTTGATTTTAGCCATTTTACCAATTTTGATCAAAACTGAGTCTGAGATGTAAGAAACTCAACCATTCAGATGAAATTCCAACTCATTAATATCAATAAATCTTGCTAATAATTCAACTCCTTGGACATCTTGATGATAAAACTCTACTATCTTCCATTATTTTGCCAAACTGGATCAGAAATACAGTCTTTCGAGTGGTAACAACCCCAGCCTATCAGATGCATAATCACAACTTTAATATACATGGACAGAAGGCTACATAGGAATTTAAGACTGGGTATTGTATTCTCTGGTCTGGAACTAATTGCCTGATTTTAATTTGATGTGATATTTTCTTAGCACTAACAAACTTGTAATATCAGACCGAGTGTTAATTATCTGTCTGTCTGTCTGGATGGATGGATGGATGGACAGACATACGGATGGCACTTCAGCACAGTCCTGGCTACATAGTGCCAATTCAAAGTTCTAAAACTGTAAAGGTAAAAACTGCACATACAAAAAACTTAAGGAAGATAAACCCTTCCAAAAAAATCTAAATATATAGTCCTATAAGATAAATGAACAATGTTAAAATTCTTTAAATGGAAACCTTGTCATTATAGTACAGTTTACATTGATTGAATGTGCCATCATAAAACATGGACTGTGCTTATGATTGGAGCAATGTGCCAACAACTTTGAACTATTTATGAATCAAACTGAACTGTTAGTGTAATCTGAACATATTTAAAAATATCTTTATGTCTTTTAGTCAATTAGTATATACAATACACCTATAAGCTGCTATGCAAAGTTCTAATGGATCTAGCTCATAATACTTGTCAGAGATCTTCATGATGTAAGCTTATGTTCCTAAGGTCAGACTAAAAAACATGGTCTCCACAGTGGTAACAAATCCAGGCAATCAGATGCAAAATCAACCCATTTGTATCTGTGGATCTTGACATTACTGAACTTCTCCAAGATCTCCATGATATAAATCACTGTCACAAGTTTGATCAAAATTGGCACAGAATTAGTGTCTGAGTGGAACTAGAAATTATCAATAGATGACAAACATTACACAAGCAGGGCCATACCATATGCTCATTTGGCCTCATAGCCAGGTGAGCTAAAACAAAAAGTCCAAGTTGACCTGATATTGCTGACCTGGGTAGTTGTCTTATGTCAGCTTGTGAATATAAATTCACACACATTGAAACTGTAGAGGGAAAAGAAAACCTCAGAGCACATACTAATAAGAAGGCAAGGGCCCACTATCAAAGCCTTGCTGTAAAACATATGACCTTGATCCCAAAATCAAAAGGGAAGAGTGAGCATGTCACAAAAGGAATAGTCCTAAGCTTTATAATGATTGATTCAATATAGGAATAAAAATTATCTGGAGGTAAAGAAAGTTTAGCAAATGAAAAAAACTAAGCAAATCCTTTATGAAAATTTTCAACAACTGTGACTTCGACCCAAAGGTCCAAGGGGAAAGTGTGCATGTCACTGAATTAATGGTCTCTGCTTCACAATGAGTCATATCGAGTATGAAGAAACTCTATCAATAGTTTGTGAAATGTAAGAAATGAGAGGCCCAAGTGGGGCTGATACTGCTCACCTAGCTAAGTGACAGCAATTTGTGAATGCAGATTCACACATGTATTTAAACTGCAGAGGTAAAGGAAGTTTGCAGGACATAGTGGCTACATTGCTTATATTCATGTCATTTTTCTGCTTTCCTACACCATATACAGGATCACTTTCTTTGCACAAATCACATGTAATTAACACAACCAGCAATGTCCTCCAAATCTCTCCCTGCCCCATGTCCTTCTTACAACCAGCATTTTCCCATGGATCCCACTCTGCCCAAGAGGACTAGGTCCTGAAACTATCCATATCCCACCCTTGAAGCACATATATTTACTTGACATTATAAGGGAAGTTAATAAGACAATCAGCACAGATTCCTGGGCATGTACTTATACTTGTGATGCCCCACACTTTAAGTGTTAACTTGGAAACCTATCAGATCCCCACCCAAGAGAGCTGATCAGAACCTCACCCAAGAGAGCTTCCTTGAATCAATGGTTACGGCACCGGATTAATAATTTGAAGGTTGTGGGGTAAAATCCCCACCATCTGATCAACCTCATTAATATATATGGATCTCCAAATAATCAAACTCGTCTGAAATCTTGATGATTCAACCCAACATGCCAAATTTAATCCAGACTGGATCAGAAATGAGGCCATTAAAGTGTTCATATGATTGGCCAATCTGATGGAAGATCACCTCATTAATGTGTGTGGATATCGCTCATGATGGAACTCATCTGAGATCTTGATACATACCATATCTGATAAAATCTGATTAGAAATTTGACCTCTATTGTGTTTACAAACCCAGTCAATCTGATGCAAGATCACCTTATTATTATGCATAATATCACTCATAATCATACTCATATGGATTCTTGATGAAATAGGCTTACATACCAAATCTGACTGAAATCTGATCAGAAATAGGGTTTATACAGCATTCACAAGTTCAGCCAATCTGATGCTAGATCACCTCATTAGTTTGTGTGGATGTCATTCATATTCTAGCTCAAATATTCAATGAATGTGAACTTGATCCCATAGTAAAAGGGACAAGAGAGTATGTTAGAGTTGTTTTAGTTTCATAAAAATTAATGCTAAGAATGATGAGAATCTATCAATGAGTTTTTTGGAAATATATAAAAAAATAAACACAAATTTTCTATGACAGAGACCATAACAACATAGTAAAAAGAATAACTGAGTATGCTACAGAATTGACTATGTCCTGCTTCCCACTAAAGTGGGTTCAAGAAAATGATGTCATTTATACAAGTACTAACATTGTCTCCTGGATCTCTGCCTGCCCCTGGGGACTAGTTTCTGATTCATACCTTGGAAACTTGTTCTTACCCACAGCCTTAAGGTACATACAATTACATGTACTTATGAGTTTTTAACACAGAAGTAATCTGAACAATCAGCATGGATTCCAGGGTCTCTCCCCGGTTGATGCAAACCTGGAATCATAATTTAGTGCCCACCAAGATCCACATGCAAGGGAGTTTAGGTAGCTCTGGTTACAGCATTAGACTTGTGATCAGAAGGTTGCAGCTTTGATTTCCAATATAAGATTAGCCTGGATCCTCATCACTATGCACATATCTTACTCATGTTTAACCCATGCAACATCTTGATAATACAAGCTTACATAACAAGTCTGATCCAAACCATACAGAAATATGGTCTCTAAAGTGTTCACATGCTCAATAAATCAGATGCAAGACCATCTCATTAATATGTATCATGCTTGGAAATGAACTCATCCTAGATTTTGATGATACAAGCTTACCAGCCTAATCTGTCAAAATCTGATCAGAAATATGGCCTTTAGATTTTTCATAAGCTCAGCCAAATCAAATTAAGACTGCTTCATTATATGGCATGGATCAAAATTGGAACAGAAATATGTCCTGTAAAGTGTTCACAATCTCAACCAATCAGATGCAAGAACACCTCTTTAACAAGACTAACGTCACTCAATGGGGTCACACTACCAGGCGAAGTGGGTGAACAAGTTGCCTAAAATATATAAACTTAATCTGTTGGGAAAGCGAAAATGACTTCACCCTGTGATTTTTTTGAGGTACATTGACTGACCTTACTTTCTGAGATGCCCCCTCACCTTAGCAAGGTTAGTTCTAGTGTCGTGTTGTAGCAAAATGTATTCATCAAGCCATCAGTAGCTAGGCCTAGTTTTGATATCAAATACGCTGACAAACAAACTCTTGCACCTTCACAGCCAAGTGTTTTGCGAGCTGATTGACCATTAATCCTTTCCCGAGTAAGTTAGCAACTATCACTTCCAGATTTCTGCATGTTATCCGTTGATGAGAAAAAAATATAGAAACTTGTTTTTCAAACCTTTAACAACAGTATGTATATAGCAATTTGTGTTTTGAGAATAGAATCAGTGATCTGGATATTTTAATTCCTAGCTTGAAACTGTAAGTGAACCAGTAAGTAACGGGAAAGTAATGGCGGACATTGCTCTGTCTAGGAAGTGCAAGATTATTAGTTGTCCGTTTTCATAAATCATCAGGCAGATATATTCAGAAAAAATATACAATTCATAGAAAGTAAGCCTAGGTATTATCACGGGAGTCTGAAGTTTTATTAATATGTATGATGAAATATCTGACAACTCGAAATTACCTTATCAGTACTAAAAATTAACATAGTACTGATAAAATGATTTCGTGTTGTCAAAGATTCATTGTACTTTATTGATAAAATGTCAGACTCCTGCGGTATTATGTTATTTAAGATTTAACTTTAAACTGCAATTATGAAGGTCAGAAACGTATTGGACAATGCTATGTTGTGGAATTCCCGAGAAACTTTGTAAGGTCAAAGTTGTTTTCTGACTGGACTCGTATTTGTGAAAAAACAGAAAAAAAAGCAGCGAAGCAGACACTATTTAACCAATGCCTAAAATTACTGCAAGTACACAGACAAATAAATAAGCCATAAACTTGCAATCCTATCAATGGACTGTTGTATGAATGTATATAAAGTGAGCGATTACATTACGAAATCTCCTCCTTCAAAAAATAGATGCACTCACATGTGTCGATTCGGTCGGCAAGAAGGGTTCAGTTCATATACTGACTATAAAGGAGCCATGTCTGTAATTTTATGTATTTTAGTGCGTTATGTATGGATAGTTATGGTAATGTTTTATCAGCAACAAAGAAATCAGGATGAATAGTATGATCTGAAGACGTGTGCATTTGCCCTCATGAACCTGGTACAGGGGTTGTTTGAAACGCGTTTAGAAATCTTTCAAACTGCTATTATTGTGAACTTTTAGAAAGTATTTTTTTAAAAATCGATTATGGGTAGTTGATTAAGTATTTTTTACTAACTTGCAATTTGAATAATATAATCTGTTTACTCAGTTAAAATTTGTTACAATGTAGTTTCTATTATTTTCTTTTACAGTCATATGGCCACAATAACTCTGAAAAATTTTCTACTTGAAAATAAAGTATTGCTTAAAACCAATGTTAAATGCAAATATGAATACTGGGAAATACTGTTGAGCTCCCACATCTCCCTATTCTGTCCAAAAGGAGAAGTCACTTCTCCCTAAAATACAAGTCTAGCTTGACCCCTGCACTCATAATCAATCTCGCTGGAGGTCTTGATCATATCATTATATCTAATCTAAATCTGATAAGAACTGAAACCTCTAGTTTACACAAACATGTGTAGATGGATAGGCAGATAAGGAATAAAAGGCCATACCATAAGCTCACTTGGACTTGTGGATGGATGAGTGAAAGTCACAGAAAATATATGGTCTTTAATGATAAAGAAGAGGACATCTACTGAAATTCTTTTTATGAACTACTACACCATAGCAGACAAGAAATTATTTTTTTAGGAGGTGCATAAACGTGACTGAATCATAGTTCCTATTCCCAAATAAACAGGTATGAATACCAAATGGACAGATGTACCTTACACATGACATCTCATGTGTCATAAGTGCCTCTGATTCATAAGTTATAGTGTGTCCAACCATGACATAGTCTTTCTCTTGATTAAGTCTAATTTTGATTTTAAATACTCAAGCTATTTTAAAACCACAAACCAAAATTAAAGGAAGAGAAATAGAATAATTATTCTGATGGGCCTAAACAAAGAACACTATTACTTTATTTCCTCTTTATGTGTGTGTGTGTGTTTGTTATTTCACAACAATAAAGTGCCTTGCCCAAAGACATAGCCCAGTAGCCAATTGGAGCTGATCCAGTGATGGGAACTGAACATCATCAAGTCACAAATCCAGAGCCTTAGCTGCTGAACCACCACAGTAGTCTAAATTACTGAGACACATGACTAAGTGGTCTAAGGTGCTCACCTCTGTAGATCACTGACATCTCAACTCTGTCTCCAAGGGTTCAAGTCGGGCTCGGCCAACAAGGGTATGTGAGAAAGCTTGCCAGTGGCTTTCTGTCAGTGAGTGGTTCTTCCCGAGGTTTTCCCGGGTTCTTCCTCCACCAGATATACTGGCCACCATGTACAGCCTATCATGTGCTAGAAAATAGCGTAAAACCACCACCACAACAACCTGTAGGAAGATGTTAATATAATCACCATTTCAGTTGTATAACAGAACGACTTTAATAATTGGCTGTAAGGTAATTTTGCCCCAGGAAAATTGTCTTCAGTTAACTCTACATATTTAATCTAAGATGCTATGTTACAAAGTTTGTCCATAGTGTTTAAGATACTGCGCACATGGGCTAATTTTAGACATGAGGTCATTATGTGTTGCATCACATCCACCTAATTCATAAGCTGCCCTATGGCAGTACTGTTTTTAAATTAAGCAAGGCCATTCAGATATATCTACAAAGGCAATGAATGGTAAATATCAGATAATGATAAACAATAGGGTTTATATATTTCTTTCACACTGCACGATACAGAAATCATGGACAGAACTATTTTCAATGTGTACAAGATTTAGGTGTCCAAATTTAACCAAAAAACTGACCCTCTCCATTTTTTCAGAACCATATTTTCAAAATTTGTAATAATGTTATATAGTAAAAAAATTTCCAGACATGATGAAGTTTTTTCAAGGCCAATGAAAAATAATTCAATTTGGAACGTAAACAAATGTACTAAAACACTGGTGACTGAGTAGCCAACTGTCTGACCTGAAACCACTTTGGTTACTCTAATTATCATGTGGATGAACTGAAGGTGCTGTCAATAGGCTGCATTAAAACACAAAGCAATCACACACATTAATTCATACTCTATGTACTTGCTTATGAGTTGAGATAAATTGCAAAGAACAAAGATTCCGATCTATCATAAAAAGCATGCAGACCAGGGTATATATTGTTTGTTCTACTGATTACTCCTAACAAACTGCACAGATCCAGATCTGCCAGCACATTGTGTGATGGAAGATCTGGGTCTACGCGTTATGCAGTTGACTTATAAGCTAGTACATATGTTAGCTGACTAAAATGGGATTTGCTTGTGTAAAGTGTTTAAATATTTATCATCTTTCTTTTATCCTATTACTATCTTATTATTTTTGTTTTCTATGTTTTTTAGTAAACTAAACTGGGTTTGGGGCCCTGGGTGGCTTAGTAGTCTAAAGTGCTTACTGTTATAGATGACAGCCATCTCACCTTTGTCTGTGTGGGGTTGAGTCTCTGGCTTGGCCAATGTGGGTATGTGAGAAAGTTTGCTAGTAGCTTCCCATGGGTCAAATAGTTCTTCCTCCAACAGTTATACCGGCTGCCATGTATAGCCTATCATGTGTGAAAAATAGCATCAAATTCCACAACAACAAACACAACTAAACTGTGGTTACATTTAGCTGTGATACAGCATTCTGCATCTCTGACACCAGTTTCAGACTTTCTTGTAGTCTTAGCTGAGTTCAAAGGCATATTTACCCTTCATAACCTCATTTTGGATGTAGTCAGTTGGGTCTGCATACATGTACTTATAAATAGGAGAACAAATGGTATTCCACTATTAAATTCCAAAACTAAACTGAACGATTTCTGAAGGAAAATGTGGATTATCTTTCCGATTTTCAGATGATAGGAAAATTATTTTGTGATTTTGTGATTTCTCTTGTCAAAGACAATCATTATGCTATGAAACAATATCCATATTAGAACTGAATCACATTCATAGAAAAGTTTCCTGTGAGTGTTATGTATATTTAATTTGCATTGTTTGCTACTTAGTTTTTTTTATTTAAATTTCATTATATGGTCTGGATACTTGTATTTTGGACTTGACCTTGTCCAAAATCAAGTTCATTTTCTATCTGACCTGAATCACTGATTTTTTTAAAATTCTGTAAACAACTAATACATAGCTAATATTTTTTCTCTATGAGTATGGGTTAACTATTAGGACTACTATCTTTGCCTGAGTCAAGTACATTGTGTTACCACGTTCTTTACTACAATTTTAGTAACAGACCTTCTAATTATAACTAAGATTTTATCTTGTAAACATTTAGAACCTTCCTGAAAGAAATTTCCAAATTTGATAATAGGTTGGGTTTTTTTTAAATGTTAATTGTGACATGAGATCAAGCAGAGGACTATATAATCTTGTTTTTCTAGAAATTATTTATCCATGTTGTAAGATCTGAGCAGAATCAATTGTATCATTATTGTGTTTAGTATTTCATTTGGGCTAGAATTAATTTATTCAATTTAATTCAAGTTATTCTTCTCTGGAAAAACAAAGCGCTTGAAAATAACATTCAAGGAAATAGTGACTAAAATTTATAGTGAAATTTCAAATAAGGATATATTCTTCTTGGATTGCATTATTGTGATTCAACAAAAAACTTACCACATCACTACGACACAGGCCACCACAGGCACAACAACACTTCCAGTGTTGGCTTTATTTTAGAACACCGTTAAAGTTTGTTCCGAACTTTAATCATTAGGACCTGTGTTTGAAATGCTAGGATTATTTGGGATTAATTTCACAATACGATGAGTTCTGTTTACATTTTTCACTTTGTATTCGAGGGAAATAAATTATTTGTTGAATTTTACAAAACTTGTTCATTCTCACTCTTTTCTATTACTTACTTTAAAACCATAGAGTCATAATAGCAAGACTTATCACCAATGACATTACATGTACACAATAAGCAGAGTTTTGCAAAGAAACACCCCCACCCCCAACAAATCAAAAACACAAGTAATCCTTATCGGCAAGCATGGTTATAATGTAACCTATCTTGAGACTGTGCTTGATGGGTACTTCAATACACAATTATAACAATAAAAACAGTAATTTTTTCCATACAAAATACTCAGAACCAATAGAATTATTTTTAGTACACAAATTATCCGTAGTGATAAAAAAGTACAGTAATTGTTTTTTAGTGTCTGGATATTTGGATAAATGATGGTAACAACAGCAACAAGAGCCCCTCGAAATGACTGACACTCTAGAGGGCAAAAGGATTATCCATGAATTCAAGATAAAATCATGTCTTCTTTTAATCCATTAACACTGCATGCACAATTTTACGTCATGAGGTTGTACCCTGTACCATCAACATCATTTATGATACACCAATGTCAGTGGTATTACAGAAAAATAAATGTAGCTCTATAATGATAAGAAATAATGTAGACTTTCTACTCACATTATAAAATAATGCATGAAAAACATGATTTTCAAGACCAAATTGTTTTAGGCCAAAAATTACTGGTCATCAGAAACAGAGTTTGTGTCCAGATTGGTGCCATTTTCAGTTACAACTAACTAGACATCATAAGGTGTATTTTAGTAAAAGCTCTATGCTGATATGATCATTCATTCAAGAGTAGTGATAACAAGATTTTCTAGTAGTTCAGGAGAAGTAGCAAGGACAGATTTGTATCAACATACAGATGGACAATGGACAGAGCAACACCACCCATTCAATACATGTTTAGAAAGAGTGCCTTGTTTACATGTAATCTGCTATGTTGCTCATGCTGAGGGGTTAAGGGAGTTGTTGCATGCCATAGGCAAACAAGCATCATCTGTATCATCTAGTTTTCTTTAAACTACTTGAAATTTCTATCTGAGGTCTGTTTATGATATCAGTTGTCTAATGAGTAATAAAATTTATATTTTGATTAAAAGAAAAAGCACTCACCAGTGTAAGAAGCACATGATCTAACCGGATTTACATACATGTATATGGATGTAGTTCAAGAGAAATCTTTAGGGAGGCAGCTACAACTGTTCTGATGTGTGCACAAAATACCAAATTTATTACATTCTTATCAAAACCTCTGAAGTGCTGTTATAAGCTGTTGAACAAAATCATCCTGCCAAATAGCAGCTGCACAATAGAAATGTCTACACCAGTTTCATTTAATAATTAGTGATATTGTTCATAATAATTTTTGTTGTTGTTATTATTAATTTATTATTATTATTATTACATAACAATCCTCGTGGTATGATGAGAAAATTAAGAATATATTTATAAAATACAAACAAAATTTATCAGTTGTAAAAAGACAATGGTAAAAATGAAAAATACCTCTATGCAAGTTTTCAACAGAAAAATCAATATCTGAGAGAGAGAGAGACTGACAGACAGAGAGGCAGACAGAGACAGACAGACAGACACTTCATGGTTCCATGTCAACAATTTCCTTTTTTCCTCTTAGGCAAAGATTATACTGTGTGGGTGGGTGCTGAAATCTTATGTTCAGATCAAGAATAATTTGTTAGTGTGATAATGCCAAGGTTGGACAAATACAGTATTTTAATAAAAATGTTAGCCTCTGGGCATTGTAAGCTGACTTGACACTGTAAAAAGCCTGCAACATATCCTAGAGTTAAGCTAGTCCCTTTCAAACTGAAAGTATGTGTAGGCGTACAAGATTTTAATGCGTGCAGAATGTTTATGAATAAAACAACAAAACTGTATTTAATAACATGCTGATTCTTTGCCACATAATGCAATACTGTACATGTAAAAAATTCCCAATCAGTAATCCATACCAATTTTACTGATATATTTTTATCAATGTTATTAGCTGTATGGTCTTTCCAAAGGGTTCCTGAAAGATCATGTGACCAACTTATTGCATTCAGAATTAATTCTAGCAGCAGGGAGGGTGAACAGACCAAGGCGGCGTGTGAAAATAAAGGTTCCTACAAAAAAAATGAAAAAAAATAAGGTCGATAAAGTCAAACTGAAGTTTATTTTCAAACATTAGGCTGAGTCGTTTACACACATGTGGTCACCCCACCCCACCCCACCCACCCCCGCTGCTGTCGCTTTTATAAATTCAAAAATAAACAGCAGCTATGACACTCAGTCTACCATTCCACTGGGTCCCTTCTGCCGGTAAAAGTCTTTTACCAGTAAGATTCTAAGAGTCCCTTATTGAGGCCTTAAGCCCACAGGGCACTCTTTCATTGGTTAAGACCTGTCTTATGGTCCACAGGCACCTTATTGAGACTTTTTGGTCCGGCAGGCATTCCTTCTGAATGTCCCTATGTGGGTACTTTCAGTGGTCACGACTTCACATCATCCTGCTGTTTATTTTAGGGATGCAAGCGCACAGACACACCCCCCAGTGAATTCCTAATGTGCGAAACGAAATATTAGAAATTCGGAGGGCTGTCTAGGCATTGCAGTTTCATGTAACAACCCCCCAAATCAAACCCCGGGGTAAGTGCAAAACTGCACTCACCACGTTGTTCAACATGGTGAGGGGTACATGAAATCTCATGGGGTGCTTGCGTCCCCAATTATTAAGTAAATAATAATTATTAAATAAAATGGCATCCCAGGGCCACAAACCATCGACAGTGTCAGTCATGGGTTTGGAACTCAAGACCTCGAGTACGAGAGTCAGACGTGCTATGAATGCACCATTGTTCCAACTTACAAATACACGTTTCAAAAATAAATATATAGCTATCTTAGCCCTGACTCTGTCACTGCAGATTCTGTGATCAGTATTTTTATCTGATTCTGAATAAAATCTGCAATTTTACATATTTCTGCCATTTCTGTCTTGTTTAAATACTATATTATTAACCCTTGATTTCATCAGGTCAGAACTATCTAACAATGAATGCATGGATCGATATTATTCAGTTCATTCCGGTCTGAACAAAAAAATCAATAATGACTAATGTCTATAACGTGGTTCATCTTGATTTTAGGCAACAGATTTTTTGTGGTTTGATTATACGAAATAGGTAAATTTCTCAGACTTTTCAGAGATATGAGGCTGGGAAATCGAAGTCAAAGAAGAAACATGACTGTATAGGTATGAAACTATTAATTATCTAGGCACCGTTTTATCCTTGACTGTCAAGGGAAATAACTGCTTCATTACTCTATGAGTGACAGAGTTAGTCAGTATCAAGGACCAAATATTCTATCAATACCTATACGATACCTCGACCTAGGGTCGTGCAAATTTATGGTTATAAAACCAAACGGGGTAGCTTGTGCTTTTGAAAAAAAGTTTTTAAATTTATTCATGTCCATGTCCCCAGAACACCAAGTATAATAAATATTTTGCAGCGTATGATTATCAACTCCATTAAACACAACTAAAACATTACTGTTATCCCTGATCACTTTTGGAATTTGTGTATAACGCTGGGTAACATAAATCACATCTGTGTTTTTATGCCTGCCTCTGGAAAATATCCTAGCTGGATTTGATTGTTTGTCAAGCAGGACATCATCGTACACTACTAAATTAATAATACTTCCATCAAGGTCATCTACAGATGGCGCTTCATCAATGTCAGTTATAAAGTCAAATAACGTCACTGTCTTCATATAACGATTTTGCATTTTCATTAAAATCATTAAGTACTTCATAGTATCACTGGTCATCTACAGATGGAGCTACTAAATATAATTTATCCCACTTGTGCCATCTCATTATCAAATTAAGCAATAATTGTGTTTTGCCTGATCCAGATGGACCTATTATGATTGCCCTAATAGAATTTGGCAATGCTGGGTGATGCTTGACTAGTTCTTGTTTTCGTGTCGCTGAAAAGTCAATTATATCCATATGATAAATGATATGAATCTATATTGTGTTCGATGCAGGGCAGCCACGTCCACCACTGGATTAACAACAATAATAACAAAAAATAAAAAATGTGCACTTACAGGTAAGTGTGAAAAGTGTGGTACAAAAATATACAAATTTATTTCGTCTAGCACAGCGACGGGAGGTGATATCACCGCTTCATTGGAAAAATTACCAGGGGTTTCGTGGGCGAAATATCCCCAGGAAAAACATCTACCCGGATACAATTATTGTGGTCCTGGAACTCAACTTGATATCCGACTTGATGATCAAGATCAACCGCGACCTGGAGAGTATCCAATAAACAAGATTGATCAAGCCTGTCACGTTCATGATGTTGCGTATAAAAGCAAGGATTTACAACAACGGCATCTCGCAGATGTGAAATTGATTCATGCGTTAAATTCTATACCTGATATATCTCTCAGAGAAAAACTTGCTACTATTCTAGTGAAATCAGCTATGAAAGGTAAAATAATGCTAGAGGCTGGGTAATTAATTATATAATTATTATAATGGAGTCCATTTATTATAGCCCAAGAGGATATTGGAAGGGCAGAGCAGCAATTAGTAAACTTGCTGAAGCAGCAGAAGTCTCACGCGCTGTTGCTGCAGCGTGGTTAGCATGACAGGCAATATGGCAAATCTATCTACGTCCACCTAAAAAAATTCAGTATGCGTATTTTGATGTCAGTGTTCCCAATGAAGTTCATCAAGCAGATATTTTGTTTTTACCACACGATACTATTCAAACACGTGGGCGTCAATCACGCACATACAAATAAGCGTTAACTGTCGTTGATGTTGCAAGTAGATATAAAGTGGAACCATTATCAACAAAAACAACATCTGAAGTTGCATCTGCGTTTGAACGACTTTATCAATGAGGACCATTACGACGGCCACAGTTGCTACAAGTTGATCCTGGCAAAGAATTTCTCGGTGCAGTATCATCGCTGATGAAAAAACATGATGTCAAAATCAGACAAGGACACACTGCAATTCATCGTGATCAGGCAATAGTTGAACAATTTAATCGAACACTCACTGAGCAGTTATTTGGATACCAGTATGCGAAGGAAATAATTCAGGCAGATACAAGATCTCATGAATGGGTTGCAAGATTACCAAGTGTGATAGCTGCGTTAAATAATGAAATTACTCGTGCAACTTCTATGAAACCTATTAATGCAATTACAAAGAAACAAATACCACGTAGCGATGGCTACGGACAACGACTGTAAGGTATTTATATGAACCTGGTGAACTTGAAGAGGGTAAAAAAAGAGCAACTGATCCTATCTGGAGTATGACCACACATAATATTTCTAGCGTGGTTAGATCCACGGGTAGACCTGCCATATACAGACTGGATTCAACTGCTCCTCAACGTGGATTTGTACGCGAACAATTCCAAGTAATTCCTGAGGACACACAATTACCACCGCGTTTACTTTTGTAAACTAGCACCATGGCATCCAGCGCCCCGACGTCGATTACATTCAAGACATGTCAATATGACATTATCACGTGTATGACCAAGATCACTATTAATTCTGTCTACGGTGAACTGTCTTGGATTATTACTCAAATATTCCCATAGCATATTACAGTTACAACTTGCACAATGATTATTCTGTCGTTGTTTTACTGTCATAATTAATTCAGTATCAATATCAAAATCACAATTATTTTTTTTGTCACACCGCTTATAACCAAATAGTTTTTTCTTATTACACCAACAACAACTTCATTGTCGTCGCTAGCAGTTTGATTATTATTTTCTGTAGCATTCACAATAACCCTGTGTAGTTGAGATATTCTTCTGACGCGAGACACTGCGAGATAAACTAAATTTGACCATTCGATTATATCATCGACAATCCAGATATTTGTATCAGTAATAGTTAGTCCTTGTGACGAATGAATCGTTATAGCTTATCCTAATTTCCATGGAGTTTTATCCATGATCAACGCGCTCTCAGCAACATCAACATCAACCAAAACAATATCATTCAATACAAGATTTTGTTTTACATTTGTTCCTGGAATTTCAACTTCAATATTCTGTCGTTGAGTATCCACTGGGCGATAACACAATGGTACAGGTAGATTTGAAAACTTTTCTTTATGTAACATAAATAATTTCTCTTGCAATTCATCACGGACTATTTTTCTACTCGCAACTACTAAATCATTTGGCGTCCACAAATTCCAAAAATCGTTCACAGGAGTTTCTGGAATTATTTCACGCATTATCTCACATTGTATTCTATCTGGCTGTAGTCTGATTAATCTTTTAAATTCTTTCAGAGGTTCATCAATAGCTCTATGATCATCATTTATTTCTTCATAATAATCCACAAATGATTTTAACCACTCATGTGGAGATTGACCGACGAAAGGTGGTGGCTGACCATGATCGCCGCATATAATTAACGCAGTATTTTTCGTTAATAACCAATTAAGAAATATTTTTAGTGTTTCTAGTGACACCGTACAAATCTCATCCCAGATGATGATTTTGGGAATATATTTCTCACCCATTCACTCAGGTGTCCATTTATCTCCACACCATCTGAAAAAAACTATGGTATGTACATGATTTTACTCCTCCTCGTTTTATTTCTCTTGCTAGTCTGTGTGTAGGTGTCAACACAATCATATCTGAACTTTGATGAAATAATTCAATGGCACGTGTTGTTTTACCAGAACCTCCAGGTCCATTGAGATAAATGGTTTTATGTCTGGCCACAGGATCAAATACAGATGGTGATGTTGATGCTGGTATTTGATTGTCATTATCGTAGTATATTTCTTTGATATTAACGTCTCCTGATTCAGAATAATCGAGTATACTTTCGTGTTTTATTCTCCATGATCCCGATTCACCATTACCGAGTAACGGTTTTACCAATTCCACGTACGTGCTATTTATATAAAACGAATCCGTGGCAACTCTGACAGCGTAACAAGGAAATCTATTTATCATCGATAATAAATTTATAGAAATGTTAGCGAGCATGAAGATCTTAAACGAGTAAATTGCAGTGACTCACCATCAATATAACTCACGATTGTACCTAATTTAATTCCATCTGATGAATAAGCATTACTTCTGCTTATAAATGTTCCTTTGTTCAGTAATTATAAAATCCAACTCAGCATCATCCATGATTGATCTTGTACAATGTCGTTCATGATCATACGAACCACCTTGAGTAAATTTACCAATTATTTTTCTACCGAGATCTTTTGCAACTTTATTTTCATAATCAATTTTATCCCAATCTTCATCTGGATCTGTCAGTGAATGTTTCTTTTGTTGTGGTAACCAAACTTGTTTCTGCGGATGATATGATATAATAGCTTCATTTACACTCAACGACATTAAGATTTCAGTATCAAGCATGTATTGTAATAGCACTATTGGAACCCAATATTTTTCTGAGAAATGTCTACCAAACCACGTATAAACAATCGGATGAAGATTATTACAAAACTTAAAATGATTTTTACACAAGCAAATCCAATTAAATCAAAATCAGGTAATGGTCCATTTATCGCAACTCTTGTCATTTCATGTGTCAGATGTCCGAATCTTTTGAAATATTCAGAACAGTCTCCGTATCCATGAAAACTCCCAGGATAACATGCAACCATATCAACTGATATAACTTTACGGTGATCGTATTTGGTATTCCATAATCTGCCATGTCCATATTCGACACAACTATGCTGAATATCTTCAAGGAATTCTGATCGTGTCAGCGACCATGAATTTTTCTTCTGAGCGGCGTGGGCAGCAACCGATGGAACTGTAAAACAATTATTCAATAATCGTTCAACTTCAACATCATCAGAATTATATTTCAGTGCAAGATTCTTCATTTCTTCATGGAGAGATTCTCTACGGTAAATCTCTCCATTAGGTTTTACAAATTGATCATAATTCACAGATTCTGAACTCTGAAATAACCAAACAGATACAGGATCATTCTTACTAATATCACTGATAGCATTGAATATATAATCATCATAAAATCTGACTATTCTATCTCGTGGAAATATTGTTACAGCATCAGTCCATGCATGTGCGTTATGATCAATGATTGTTATTGGAGCTCTTCTGGATGTGTATTTTGATGCATATAAAATCTCTCCAGTTAGTGTTTTTACTGTTATTGGAAATTTTAATTTTTTTCTAGTCAGCAACGTCCTTGATAGATGCTCCAGTATTCTTAACTGTTTCTGCCCATGAGTTTATTTTTTTACGTCTTATATCTGTTAAGCCATTCCCACGTATTGCTTTTTTGAAATGTTCCATAACTCGCTCAGCTACACAATTTAACCGTGATAATTTTGTCAGTTTAAGATTTTCAACGCTGGTTTATCATTTAGTGGATACACCGCATAAACAACTGCGGTTACAGGATATGCTCGTTCATAATACAGTTTATCAATACCAGTTAATACACCTGGCTTGGATTTTTTATCCAATATAACGGTTTGTCCCGATTGTATTACTCTGACAGGTTCACGTTTATCACGGATAATCCAAATATCATCATCCATCTGCACAATAAATTTGATCAAAATAATACATCGCTGATCATCGAGGTAATTGATAATACTTCTTCCTCATTCGTCATTCATCTTAGTGTCGACGGTATCTCTGATTCTGAATGACGACCAAGTATGAGTAGCACCATCATTTCGAAATTCTTTTTTAGCTTCACAAATATGATCGGTTATATCATCATTCATCAAAGCTAGGTCTTGCATTGAGTATTTAGATTTGGATTTTGGTAATTTATCAAGATCAAATCTTGCTCCCGCCGAGACGGCAGAGGGTTCGATTACAGATAATCTCTTAAATTCCTCCATATAATAATTAAGACAGGATTTATTTAATTAGATTTTCATTCATAATATATGATACAAACAAATAACAAATGCAACTGGTGAATGATTGGGTTTTCATCTCGCTGTAATAAACCATGCGTAAAAGAATTCTGCGGATATCATATGCAGAGTTTTCGACGAGGAAGTACAGAACCAAAACCTTGCGTTCAATGCGGTGTTGGAGTCAGAGGAAAAACTCAATTATGCATGCAATGTGGCGGTAAAAAATACAGAGAGATGAAGCGGTATTACGATGAGAAATATGGACCATTGGCATCTCCGTTTAAAACCATAAATGATTATCTGGTTAGATTGCAGAATAATCATTTAGAAGAATGATATTATATATATAAATGGAGCAGAATGAATTTAGGATACACCCCACCATTAAGAATTACGAGGCATCTCGAAGTGGTATAATCAGAAACTGTCAATGAAAACAACCAGTTTGTTTTGTTACTAATACTGGGTACATCATGTTTGGTGCTGGAAAAGAAAAATATCATTCACATAGATTCATATTTGAATGTTTTTATGGGGTCATCGAAGACGGACCTGTGATCGATCACATAAATTCAAACCCGAAAGATAATTCTTTAAATAATTTGTGTGTTGTTACACAAAGTCAGAATTTAAAATTCGGAAGAACCGGTCATGGTAATAAATCTCCTAAATTGGTTATATCCACAAACACAGAAACAGGTGAAGAAATAATTTTTCCATCGATACATGCGGCTGGGAAATACTTCAGTATTTGCAAGCCTTCAATAAAATTTGTGGCAGATAATACAACTAAATCAGCATTTTTGAAAAAATTCAATCAGAAGATAAAATTTACATACGCTGATAATTAATAATACATACGAATTCATTGATAGAATTTATGCAGGAAAGGGATTCTCATATCGATCATGTTCCGTCATGCCTGTTTTACGTGATGAACATTCGCGCCGCCAATTACAAGAAAAATTAAGAGCGAGAATACACAACGAATAATCAAACGATTATAAATTTACTCTTGTCTTCTGAAAATCATGAATTCACTGACTTAGTCATGCAAATAATTACCTCATTAAATTATTAAGTGATTTCAGAAAAATAAATTATATTAAACAAATAATTTATGATATAAAAAATAATGAACCACGAAAACATCACATCAATTATTACTGCTATTAAGCAATTACAACACAGTGGTATAAAAATATCTGATGAGCTTGATCCTGAAAAACTTATGAGTGATTTTGAATCATTACAATTTCGGAAGTCAGAAAATAGGTATACGTTGCCCTCCGATTATAGATTCATAAAGTTAATCCAGCAGGTGATGTTACGATCGCTGGCAGCAATCATGGATACGCAGGTGAAATTATCTGTTCCTCTTTCACGGGCCATCAAAAAGGTTAGGTCAGAATTATCTCACGAATACAAAATGAAAAGACTCGTACACACTCGTATAAAACAGCTGAGAGATATCATGTCGATGATGGAAGAGTTACTGGCTAAAGATAAGGACGAGTGTGAAAGTGACTATAGTGACAACAAAACTAACAGTGCTGTACCAGAATAATTCATTTCTGATCCTGATAAAATCAAGGGGGTAAAAAAAAATATCAAATAATTATTTTTTTTTTGCTTGATGTTTTCCGTAACTATGATGACAAAGTCATTACGATCTTACATATAGATTTATATTTAACGACTCTGACCTAAGATCGAGCAAGTGGCCAGACTGGTTAGTAAGTTTAAAATGTATCCTCGATAAGAGTGGATTATGACATTTTAGATAAACAACATTGATTGGTTCTAATACAATCAAATAACCTGGTGGGACTTGAGGTGTACATGAATACAGAATGTATCCTTGTTGGGCCTGGTTGGATTTTTCAACGTCGACTTGATAACTGCCGTCGATGACATCACATACTAGATTGACAGCAATCGTTGATGTGATATTAACGATGTTCGGTGAGACATGACGGCCGCCACCGTATGGATCATTATTGTATCGGAGAATATTTGCTGGTGTGGCTACTGTTCTCCATGATTCGAGGATTTTTGGAAAATTCACATTAACGAAATCAATAACTGATTGTTTAAAATCACCGATTTTATGTCTTTTATATGTTTCTTCGTAACCCCCAATCATAGATTCTCGGTTTTTATAATATTTATACGCATTTTTGACTAAAACATGTTTAATATATTCGAAATCAAATAATATTGAATTCAGATGTTGAATTGCTTCTATGATATTTTTTTTCACATCATCGCTGTAACAATAGTCAAATCAAAGATTAAATTTCTGACATTGGTAAACACCCGGTTAAATTCATCTACTACATCTGGGATCGTAATGGTGGTAATTTTCATATCCCATATCAAACATCCATTTACACTCACATCAGGAAT
The DNA here is from genome assembly GCA_016617855.1 of Megalonaias nervosa. Classification (NCBI taxonomy): domain Eukaryota; kingdom Metazoa; phylum Mollusca; class Bivalvia; order Unionida; family Unionidae; genus Megalonaias; species Megalonaias nervosa. The sequence goes on from JAECUM010000066.1 coordinate 150,753, forward strand.
TTTTTCTTGTCCATCAGTAAAAAATCTATCAATGACCCACGGATAAGTATTATTTCGGTAATCTGGAATTTTGATGAATTTTCGATCAGTTGTCAGAAAGTCATCTCGTTTTGGTTCTGGTGGACCTTCATAAACCAGCGCGACCTTGGGCCATCCCAACACAGTTCTAATCGAACTCTGATAAATGTCAACGGAGTAATCCGGCGATAATATTTCAATTGCCGAAGACAGTGTTGGCTCATGGACGGTAATGGCAATCTTTGATTCTTTTCCTGTGATGGATTTAATTCTGCATTGAAATTCTTCATTGATCTGTTCTATTTGATAACTGCCCGTTGGAATACTAACTACTTGCCAATCAGGAGTTCCATCAGGTTTATTTTTATTTGCAAATACTAATGAATTATTCGGTTGTAGTCCACCAAATGATTTTGACCTAATATTTGGCCAACTATAATAAACCCGTAATTGCGCTAACGCTATCTCGGATGCTGGAATTGCGGTCGGAAAATTAATACTGAATTCAGGATTAGTTGAACTCGCTGATATCATTGTGGTTCTTACCAGAGCAGTATTAGTGACGATCTGTTGTAATAATTCCTGCGATGTCATTATTATACTATTATTGTTTTAAATCCTGTTCAGGAATTTTTTCATCAAATACTTCATTGTAGATCTTTATTATAATACTGAATTCTTCGTCAGATATTATTCCATCATTAAGCGACGAAGAAATCATCAATGATAATTTAGAGTATGTGGTCATTGCAGTATGTAATTTCATCGTGTACTCGTTCAATTTTTCGTTTGTACACGTATTTATCTTTTTCGCGATTATATTAAATATTCCAGTGATTGTGGTTGACGATGAAACAATGATTGTTACAACGATCTGCGCCGTCATCGTCAGCGTTGATAATACTACGGCGGTTCCAGCAACAATCGCGGAAACCAAATAAACGATGATATCAATGACAACTGCACGTCTATAATATTTTTTTATTTTTGCTGTATAATTATCGATGATGGTTTTTAATTTATTCTGCCATGTTGTTACTTGATCGTATCTGTATCGCTGAACATCTATCATTATACTTTAGTTGTTGTCTAAGACGGCGATAAATTCCAGACACCACCAGTAACGTCTCGGGGGTATTTTCGTTGATGTCAACATAAATGTTTCTTTGGTGTCCTTGTTTAGCATTACCAGCAGAGGATTATGATATACATTCGGTGATGATGAAGTGGCCGCAGCAATTTCCCAACCATGCATGGACAGCCTGTATAACCCAGTAACTTCTGCGGTATATTCGAGAGTGTTATCGCGCGGTGTCCACGCTGATACCCCAGATGCCACCGTGTATGTGATGTTGCTAATTTGTTTGTGTGGAATTTTAATCAGATTGGTTTTATTGACGATATTAGGAATTCCACTGACAATATCATTGAGTTTCATGTTAACGTCGGCGAGTTTAATATCAACGGTTGGTGGACTTCCAAAAAATCATTAGTGGTTTTGTTTACGTTTCTGCGAAAATTCATAAACAGTTGTATGTGATTATAAAATTCAGTTCTAAGTGCGATCATTCCATCATTGATCGTCGACAACAAAGTTGTCATCGGAATATTTTTATCATCCACATATTTCTTTGTTGCGGCATCTTCAGCACCTGCTGGTTCTCTTAAAGCAACGATTTTATTTCCATTCATGTTAAGTTCACCTGTCACTGTATCACCGGTGGATTTTAAACGATCAGCAACACTTTTTTAATTTCATCTCTGACAGTTGCGATTGATACATTTGAGTTTCTGATTTTACCACCATCAGTAAATACTGGAATATTGTCCGTGGTAGCACCAAGAACTCTACGAATTATATCGATCCACTTGATATTACTCGTCTTTAAAACACAGAATTTATCCTGAAAAATAACAACTTCATCTCGGTCAACTCCAGATAAATTCACAGTTTCAGCAAGATCGTCTTTGGTGGCGTATTTTGATAAATCGATATCTTCTTTCTTCTTGCCGGTGAGAGCATTAGTAGAAGATCTTCCATAAATATCAATCATTATATGATTAGCGATTATTTAATGTATATTCATGTACAGCTTTATGAGGTGGTTTCGTTGATCTTGATACAGCATCAAGTACTGTTAGTGCTTCACGGCCACATATCGGCGGGTCGGTTAATGTTTGTGTTGGTAGCATTGAATACCAGAATGGAATACTCTTAAGTGCAGTACTTCGTACTGCATCAACGTATTTTAAAAATTCTTTTGGTGGCGCCAACCCATACGAATCAAAATAAATAATTCCACGTGGATCAATTGCATATGCAACCCAGTGAGTACCACGACCAGAGCTTTTATCGAGATTAATAATACCTGTTTCTTTCAGATTTGGATTTTTCGTTAACTGATCACACATAAAAACACCTCTAAAATTCTTTATATTTAATCGCGCAGCAGCATCGAGTAAATCAAAGTTAGACATCGGAAAAATCAGCAAGTCCCTGGAATTCTTAATCCTTTTCCATATCGAGACCCTGGAAGTCTCAGACCATGACCTCTTCGTTTTCTTTTTTTTAATCCTTTTCCTGTTGCTTTTTTTAATGCCATTCCAGCAGCTGTCCCAACTGCACCTAACACAGCAGCTTTTGCAACAGCTGGAGCGGCTGCGGCTATTAATGCTGGAATACCTGCGAGAAGTGGAAATATTCCTCCGGTTTTAACAGTATCCTTGACTGCACCCACGGAAAGATTTAATCGTATTCCTTTATTGGCGTGCTTTGGCTTCGTTGAATCTCTTAAAATGACATTCTGTCAACAATAATTTATTTGCACCGTTCATTTGTTCTTGTTTTAATGATATTTTTGTTCCACATCGTGATGCTAACGGTGATTGTAATCGTTTAATCTGACCCGGGGTCAGTCTGACACTAACATGATGATATGACATTTATGATATATTTCTGACTTCTAAATTAGCACTTGCATATTTTTTAATGGAGCATCAACGACTCTCATGCAGCCACCAACACCTTCAAGTAACATTGTTTATCGCTGAGTATAACGGTGATTGCTCTGTAATTAGGAACTTCTCCAACATTTCTGTTAACACGAGCTCGAAAATGTATGTCAACAACAGACTGCCTAAACAAATCCAAATGTTCCAGCGAAAAATAATAAATTGGGTACAGCGTTGTAAAATCTAGCTGTGATATTTGTAAACCAGTATCAACATTTTGATCACGTCCCATAAACGACATCAGATGATGATACGCACGCGTTATATGATTAAGCTCAAAATTCAACAAAATATCCTCCGATGGTTCCTGATGTCCGTTTATTCTCAGCGACACTTCAGTGACACCGAGTTTGTCAAATATCACTGCGCTAGCCATTTGATTATTTAATTGTGCAGTATTCTGAAGCGCAACGAATATATGTCACGGAGCAAACATACCCTGTTGTGATGCTATCTGCCATGTAAATAAACCATTAATTGTGCTTTGAACAGCATCTGTGGTTGTTGTTAACCATGATAGCGTCGACTTGCCGCCGCTGCTCATGAAAGCGAGTAACCGATCTTCTTCAGATATCGCTGGAGTCATCACTGGCATCCACAATGAAAGTTTTGTTAAAATTACTTTACCATGAAGTGCCGCAGTTGCAGCTGGGTTAGCTCCTTCAAGGTGCCATATTGCATCATCGTCGGTTGCTTTTCGTACGAGTACAACTGATGTTTGGCTCCGAAAATAACTTTTCTGACATTTCTGCAGAATCCAAAGATGTGTGACAGTGGAATTGCACATGAAAATCTTTTTCTTCCACCTGTTAACATTGCTTGACGTGTTACATATCCCAAGTTGAAATTTCGGTTAACACTTTGCAATATCGAAAATGCAGTTTTGTAGGAACCTTTATTTTCACGCACCGCCTTGGTCTGTTCACCCTCCCTGCTGCTATTCTTTTGATTGTGCCAGCCATTTCTAGCACTTGTTAATTTTATGCATGAAGGACTATTTTGTCTTTTGTTTGCATTAGCTTGTTTACAACAATGGATGATGTGAATGAATATCCATGTTTCCCCATTTTTTTATTTATGCGGGAAAAAAGTTGTCCAAGAGAATTTTGACTCTAAACAATTACTTATTAAAACTGATTGTTGAATGACCAGTTTTGCAGCACTACACTTGTGAAGTGGAAAATTTTTTTAATCTTGAATTACTATTGGTGAGAAGCTGGTCCTACTCACCTTGAAAATATGTGATTATTTTTTTACATTCCAGCAGGGTTTTGTAGATCCAAGGAAAATTGCAAATACCACATTGCATGCAACTGTTCTAGACCAATCAAAGGCATTATACATTTCCATCTTTACTGCATTCTTTGACACATGGCTGGAATCAATTCTATGTCAACAAATATAAAATCTAAATTTATTACTGAAACTCAGCAAATCAATCAGATATCATTTGATTAACAAGAATTTTGCAGAATTGTGCCTTGCCTTCTTTGCCATGGCATAACCCATGAATCAGACATCACCCTCACTAGAGCAAGAAAGTAGGTCACTGAGATAAATATACCTATTATATAAAAAACATTAAAATTTCATGATTGTACACAACAATGTCCAAGAAACTGAGCTAAGTTAAAAAAACATTACAAAATCAGTGAAGTATGAAATGTTGGTGACCTACTTTTGCCCAAGGTGAGTGATAGCCATCAAAGACAAATCCATCCTAGTGTTTCATGGCTTAATATATATCAGTATCAGAGAATATGAGTTCCATGCAACACTTCAGATAATCATTACAACATGATCACAGTGACTTACTTTTAACTTTGGCAAGTAGTACCCTCCAAGCTGAATACATCCATCAAGTTTCATGATGTTACTACATGTATTTGTGTCACAGAAACAAGGCTAAATGCAAAAACTTGTTATTCTTCAGACAATAACACCACCATCAAAACGGTGAGCCCAATGTCTCACCTATGCTTTTCTATATAGACAAAATATAGACAAAAGCTGTTTATATTCAAAAGATTGTAAATTACCAATGTACTGCCACATTATTACATTCACAAAAATTTCATTATGCTGAGATATTATGATTTTACATGCCAGACACGTTATAATCATTTAAACTTATTTAACTTTGTCAGCTATACTGCCTCCTTCCCGATGTCATTGAGGACATAAAAAATGATTGTCTACAAACCTATCTGACAGTGATTGTTTCCAATGACCCCAGTGGTTACAGTGTCCACCTCAGATGCAGGAGGTCGCGGGTTTGAACCCTGACCCAGTCATACTAAAGACTTATAAAAATGGTACTAACAGCTGCCTCACTTGGTACTTAGCATTAAGAGGTTAGTGTTAGGACTGGTTGGCCTGGTGTCGGAATAATGTAATTAGGTGGAACATGATGCCCCAATGCTAGACATCACTATAAACTGCCATACAGCAGAGATCATAGCGGTATGACTCAAACTGTTAAAGCTACGTTAGAAATATTTCAAAAAAACACACACACAAACTCTACCTGATAGCCTCATTTGCAACATCATGTGTATTCATTTCTTTCCTTTTTAAATTCAATTTTTATGGTTTTACAAAAAGACCTAAAATTGGTACTTAAAATTTGTTGATAACTTTAAATTTGCATTTTGTAATAATCATGACATCTGCACTAATCCCCTCCTTGAACAGAAGTGAATTCACAGTAACCAAGGATCTGAGTAATTATACAAAAAGTTCAGAGTCATAAATTTCAGAATGAGGCTTATTCAACTAGTTCAGATAAACTGACAACTCAAACAAACAGGGTTTGGGAAATCAATTATTTACTATAATCTTGATTGTTCAAGAAAAGCTATTCTATGTAATATATGCTCTGCATTCTGCAAAAGAAGCAAGTCACTTCTCAAAATCAAAACATCTTGGTGATGTGCACTGTATAAACAGTGGACTGAGAAATAGATGCTGAAATTTAAATCTTCTCACCTGTATTATTTAGATGTATCTGAACAACAAAATCTAACACAAGAAAGTATATCTTATCAATGCATCACTCATGAGGTTTGACAAGAAACTTAAAATTTCATATTTCAAGATTTTACTTGCAAATGGCAAGTAAGTGAATAAAGGTCTATGATAGAACTAAACTTTATGCAAGTCAGCTTGCTTGCAGGATCTGAGAAATAGTATTCACAGAAGGTGTTTTCTCATCACTGGTTTATGAGACATGATATCCACTGCCCAGGTCATGAATTGTCTCGATCTATAATCACATATTATTAGATCTTGACATTTATTATGTCTCATTTCATCATGGTAAGCTTCTGTCATCTTCTGAATATCATTAATACCATGATGGATTCACTGACAGCTGGGAAATGATTTTAAGATATATTAGTATACTTATCAATCAAATTATGATCATAAATTGATTATACCTACATTGAAACAGGCAAATGTCTTCACCTGATACAATCTAGAAAGAAAAAGTTCCTTGTAGCTGGAAGCAATCACAGACTGTTAATCCCAAATAATGCTGGTAAAGGTATTTTCCAATATAATGTGTAAACAGCAAGTACAGTTCAAAACCGCAGGTGCTTGGTGTCACCATTAGTATCAGCAAGACCTAAGGAACACTGTGTACTTAAAGAAATCCCACCTAGGCCTACTCCAATGTATGCTGACTGCCAGTGTACAACTGCCTTAAGGATCAGTGAATTATCTCTGCTACCAATCATACTGAAGCCTCAAATGCCAGCCAAGGTGGTACCTCCTACAATAGGTGGACAGGTATGGGCCAACCACAGGTGACAAGAGCCTCCATGGCCTGAAGAGCAGCTTGTGCACAAGATTTCACTACTTCAGTCAGCTGATCATGGTAATGCATGTGTAACCTTCCCACGCAATATTGCACCAGTGGTTTAGACTATTATCTTTAATAAACCACCATACTTGATCTACATGTACTGTATTTACCAGGATAAAATATCTAACTGAAAAGAACTAGATATGCAATCATACAATATACTGGCAGTTCAGTCTAAAAAATTCAAACTGAATAATAAGCAGAATGAACTGCATTAACTCTGTCATAACAACGTATTACCTGATGGTTAAAAAGTGGGGCATGCTAAGGTTACAACTGTAGGGTTTATTCTACAACTGAAATTTAGGAGGGAAATTCCCCTTTCCATTTAAAATAATAGGGAAATTTTCTGATTATACTCTTATCGTCTTAAACAGCCAGATATTAAAAAATAATTACTTTTCTCTCTTCCCAGATAACTTGTGTATCCATGAAAGTCATACATTTTCCTGAATATTTCGTCTGGAAAATTAATATCTTTATTGCCAGGACTGTGTATTAATACACCCAACAAATTCAGTGCTGGTCGCATGTTGGTAAAGTAAGCAGCAGTTACAGCTCTCCCTTTTTATAACATAAAACCATAGAACAGTGGGTAATATAAAAATAATTTAAAATAATAGTGTTTTGTAAAAGGAATTAAGATACAATACCAAGTTCCACCATGGATTTTCTTCTACCCTTATTGTAATACATTGGATAATTTTGGTCATGGGGTCCACAATAGTACCACATTATATACAGTATCATGCTATAACGAGGTTCAGGGAGCAGCACTGGCTCAGTGGTTAGCATGCTGGACTGGTGACCAGAAGGGTGCAGGTTCGAATCTTACCCCCAGATCAGACTGGGTCAGCTACCACTGTGTGTCAATGGGCAAGGCACTTTACTCCAATTGCCCTGGCACTAAATAAACTATTTGTGTTGCTGTGCTGTAAAGTACCAAATCAATTAACAAGGTGCTTTATAATGGAGGAGAGCTGAACATCCTTGATTGCCAATAAAGAACACTTTTAAGATACTATTTTAGCAATTTCTTTTACAAATAATGTTTTCTAGTTGCATTTTTAGTACTTGTTTTCATTTTACTTGTGAAACTATGTCAGCCTGTTGATCATGGACAGTCATAATGACAATGATGAAAGTGTCAACTGACTGTAAAAGTATATAATCACCATACGTTAATGTCTGTAAACTCTTGCCAAGTTCATGTACCATGGCCGATATCACGATGCTTAATCTGAGTAAAGTATTAATAGAATCAGCTGATCAAAGCCCAACATATTTCAATCAACACAAGAAACTCATCTACAAAAGTGACCCAGATTATAATAATGTATGCAAATTGCTGATTGAAGAGATTTCTGATATTGATATTATTTCAAAGTGTAAAGATGATCTTTGACAACAAAATGTATCACCAAAATTAGATGCATTTATTTATGTTATCCTACTTCTGAAAATCTCAAAGATAATCTGTATTTTTGTCCAAAAATGCATGATTCTTGAGATCTGGCAATACAACACCAAATATTATGATGACTGCTCTCAATATGTAACTCAATTTTACTGGTTCAGGAATTTAATTACGGAACATCATTTTTTTTAATGATACTCAAAACAAAACAACAAAACAATGTTCAAAATAAAATTATCATGGGGAAATCTGAAACTAAATAAAAGTCGGATGACAATAACTTGTGTTACTTGTGTCTGAGATGTTAACTGCTTTATCACAACTAAATGTCAACCCAGTTTATTTTAATGGAAAAGGGAAAGCACAGGAAAGAACTTGTGTGTATATTTAAAACTTTATAAAAAAACAAGAGTTAATCCACTTTACTGTGCATGTGAAATGTTTAATCAGGTCCATGGTATATTACAATGAACAGTCACAAGATGTGGAGTGCATTGCACATATTAGTGTAGATTCTGAAACAGTTCTCTCCCTTTTGACACACTACATGACTATAGTCTGACATGGTTCATAAATAGTAAATATTGCAGTTTTTCACCAGGCTGTGACCTTGTACCTCTAAGTACATTAACATTTTACAGGCATTTGTAAACACCAATGTGTTGTAATAGGAGCACACAAAAAACATCAATAACATTTGCAAGTTAGTACTCTTCTGTGTCCCAACTACTGAGCAAATCCACTAAGTCATAAAGACCTTTGACCCTGAGCCATCCAACAAACTTCACACTGGTCAAGGTTATCATGTGCTTTCATAGAGCTTTACGCAAGTGACCTAAACAAGACAGCTTCTGACTTTTTCACGCTGAATATTCCAGTGAATGAAGATGATAATGCCTATTGATCTAATGCAGATGGAAGAACTATGCATGTAACAGCTATTGGAAATGACTAAATTGAAATAACTGAAATGAAACCACTTTTCACTTTTAAAACTGTGCAGCTATCTAGAGGAAAAATTGCCCATGATGGATGTGTGCATGTACTATATTATTTCAACACTTTATCCTTACAAATTTAGCTTTTGAGTTGGTAAAACTAATTTTAATTATGCAATACTTACCACATAAACAAAGTCCTGTGACAGAACAAGTTCCAACCTCTCAAGGCTGGGTAAGAGACCCAAATAAGTTAAGCTGCACCAAGAGTGGAACAGATTTTGATGAAGGGACTGAACTTGGACACTGTGACTCAGCCAACCATCAAAATACTAGAGAATTGATGTTCCCAGTATTCAGAGGTAGGCTGTTACTACTCCCATGATCTGAGTGAAGACTCTGGGTGCATTAAGAGATTCCAAACAGCAGAGTCCTGAAAAGAAAATCTTCTGGTCTAGGCTAAAATGGAGATATTGGTAGTGTGGAGGAAAGATTGAGATGTACCAAAAGGCATCCTAAAGGTCAATGGAGATGGCACAATCAAACGGACAAAGAGTGTTCCAGATTGAGGAGGTTGTCTCCATCTTGAAGGTTTCTTCCAAAAGTCACTGGTTGAGCAGAGAGAGATGATGATTCAAAATGTCCCACTTTTCTTGGTGACCTGTCAGATTCCAGAGTAGAAGGAGACTGATCATTCAAGACTCTCTCAAGTGCACCTTGCTGCAAAAGGGTAAGCACTTCTTCCCTAATTTCACAGAATTGGACTGAAGAAAGAAAATGGGGGTCCATGATAGTGGGGGGTTGTTCCTGAAACTGGAGTCAATAACCTTTGTTTGTGATGGAGAGGACCCACCCAACATCTCTGATGCTTGACCAAGCCACTGAGAAGAGGCCTCTGCAAGCACCTACTGGGATGTTGGGGTAGGGGATGTACAGCAGGAGAGGTGTTAATTTGCTAGGGCTGCTCCCCTCCCCCTTCTTGCGGTAGGAAAGGAAGGAGTGTTAGAGAACTTCCTCTTGAATCTGCAGTGACCTAAGCATCGTGGACCCGAAGAGGAAGGAGATGGTCTAGGAGGAATTTGGGTTTGGGGATTGAACTGGGATTGTGCCTGCTTGAAATATTTGGCAGATGGCCCCTGAAGGCAATTTGTCTGACCTCATTTTCTGGTCGATTGTGATGGACTCTGAGTGGAGATTAAAGATCGCTGTTGGCGACCCAACAAGTCTTGAGAAGCCACAATAGGAATAAGGCCCCAAAAGAGGATCTCGGCTTCTAGAGGAGCAACCCTTAGGTCTTTACTGTGTTTAAGCAAGTCCTTTGACGATTCTAATGCAGTGTCACAATAGATGTACAGAAATTCCAATAAAAATGCCATGGCAAAAGAGAGCACATGCTAAGATGTCTTGGCCACAGCTTCCAGCATGCATTGTAATACTGCTGGATTCAAGGAGGCCTTTCTCTGCATACTAAATGAAGTAGCTGAGATTATCATGGCATGCGAAGGTATGGTTACAAGTAACCGGGTTTTCTGCTCCATGGCATAAATTGTTTTGATGGGAAGGCATGCCCAGGTTAACACAGAAATACCCACTTTGGCTGCATCAGTGTCTAAAAGAGCAGGTTTGATAAGCCACTTTGGGGAATGTACCTAGTAGCTGGAAGAAGACATAAGTCTCAACTTTGAAGGAGGAACAGACCACCTTCTACATTGTTGAGTGATACTGCTGCAGCCTTAGTCATGAACTCTTTGAAGTCAACAAGGATAGAGAGTATTTCGTCATCATCAAAGTCTACAACACTCTGAGCAGGAGAGTGGCTGGGCATCACTATGTCCCTTGATGGATGGGGTATAGGAGCACTCTGCGCCATGGTCCCTAGTTCATCACGAACTACAGTGGGGAGATGTGAACGTCCGTTTCCCCTAGCAGATACAACACTTTTAGCCTTCCGAAAGGAAGCCATCTAGTGAGGAGGTGTTGGTGGGACATGAGCCGCAGCATCATTCTGACTGACAGGGCAAAGTCCAGTAACCCATGGGGGCATAATGGTCCAAGGGCCCTGATATGGAAGGCCCCACATCCCATAAGGGTTCATAGGTATTGGGAAGGGGGGAACACCAATGTGGTCCCCATCCCTAACCTAAGTCCTGTGTATGGATTGCAACAGCACAGTGAGGGACAGTAGAGGAGGATTAGGGGAAACCTCGGTCCTTTGCCCTGTCCTCATACTATGAGGCTGATGAGTGATAAGAAGACCTCATCATCAACTGATTTGTCACTCTGTGCATCATGGTTGCAGTGTTTTCCCTAACAGAAATGGAAAACACATTGCCAGAAACACAATATGTATTGCTGTGCTCTATCTCCCTCATGGGAGGGAGGCATACCATAGTTGTGATGCTCTACCTCCCTAACAGGAGGGTGCAACCAGCTATTACAGTGCTCAACAGGAGAAAGCAACCTGCTACATCAGGAATGCATGCTGTTAGAGATGTAAGAAGTTATTGTAATTGCCCTAGAGGGGTCTAGACCCTTCTTCTGGAGGGACTTACCAGCCACCAAAGATGTTTGTCCCAACATGAAATCTGGAAGAGAATCCAGAAAATTCTGAAGAAGGGGAAGGAAGGTTCCTCTGTACCTGACACAAACATCTGGAATCAACTAGATTCCAGGTGCTAAAGACCATAATTCAGGGAGTGCAACAATTTTTTTCCAAGTACAGTTTGAACACTTGATGCTGTGTTGGTATCCCATGAGGCCATTTTGTGGCCACATTGTCCAACAGACTGTTTTCCTGACATTATGCCTTAACAAGAAATAATGGATGTCACTGTGAAACTAAGCTCTGTTGCAGCAATGTCATACCATATATGCACTAAGAACATGGTTCTTGCCTCAAAACTCATCTTATGCAATGATAATTACCTGTACTTTTTTCTGTAGAAATAAATAAGATATTCCACCTGTGTACTTGTTTACTGAAGCAACATGCGAATACATAAACAATATCAACACAAGTGTGTGGCAAAGTTATAAAGAATAGTGTTTTGAATTAAGATGGAGGAAACAATGTCCTGAACATCTGAGCATGGCCTGTTATTATCCTTAGAACATAGTGACTTACCCATACCACAGTGTATGTTTACATGAGTGTATGTCCACCACAAAAGGATGGAACATGAGGTAGCCTCTGAAGCCCTTCAAAGAACAAAATTCTAATGGGAAAGAATAAGGCTACTATACAGTTCTAATGGGAAAGAATAAGGCTACTATACAGTTCTAATGGGAAAGAATAAGGCTACTATACAGTTCTAATGGGAAAGAATAAGGCTACTATACAGTTCTAATGGGAAAGAATAAGGCTACTATACAGTTCTTTTAGAACAAAATTCTAATGGGAAAGAATAAGGCTACTATACAGTTCTAATGGGAAAGAATAAGGCTACTATACAGTTCTTTTAGAACAAAATTCTAATGGGAAAGAATAAGGCTACTATGCAGTTCTTTTAGAACAAAATTCTAATGGGAAAGAATAAGGCTACTATACAGTTCTTTTAGAACAAAATTCTAATGGGAAAGAATAAGGCTACTATACAGTTCTTTTAGAACAAAATTCTAATGGGAAAGAATAAGGCTACTATACAGTTCTTTTAGAACAAAATTCTAATGGGAAAGAATAAGGCTACTTTACAGTTCTTTTAGAACAAACGGACAGTGGTAATACTGAGACTATTAACAGAAAGAGACCACTAATTTGCCGATATCTTAGTTGTCAATCTCTCTGGCGATTCTGCAAATGTCTGCATAGTATGGTGTCCATGAAAAAAAAATGACAGGTTATATCTACCTTCTGCGCATGACCATACGAGGTACAGAGTGGTGTGCGAAAGGTTGTACTGACTTTTTTCCACTCCGTGAGAGGATGTATTCACATCAAACAGATGTGTACTTTTGGCATGAAAATGGATTAGCTAAGCAATAGTGACAGGATAAGTAATTGCTGCTATTAATATATATATATATATATATATATATATATATACATATATATATATATATATATATATATATATATATATATATATATATATATATATATATATATATATATATATATACATACATACATACATACACACACACACACACACACATGCATAAACACTCTCAAAAAGAATGTGAACATTATTTAAATAACTTTAGTTTTAAGAAGAAATACTACTCTGCAGTATTCAAAAGAAATTTAATGTCAATGTTTTTATTACGTAATACAAGCACCCCAGTTTGCAAGTAAGGCATTCATAGCAGATAAATTATGGACTGGACAATCTACTGTGAAAGGGCCCCTTAAATTTGAAAACACTGTCACTGTAAATAGACCATATTTCTTTGCTCAATCTAGACCAGAGTAATTAATGAGCTACATGTGCTATGCAAACTTAATGGCACACTGTGTACCTGTACCTCAGTGCTTAGATCCAATATTGCCTTCACTAACTGATGTTATTAATACCTCTCTCTCATTCGGGGAATTCCCATCATTTTTCAAAACTGCCATTGTAAAGCCTCTGCTGAAGAAACCAACACTCGACCATAACGATTTAAAGAACTACCGTCCTGTTTCTAATCTCCCATTCATGTCAAAAATCTTAGAAAAAGTTGTTCTACCCCAACTTGTATTTCATCTGAATTCAAACAGTCCTTTTAGCAATGTACAGTCTGCATATCGCCCTTGCCACAGTATTGAAACTACTCTTCTGAAAGTAGTTAATGACCTTCTCTCTGCTTTGGATAGCGGAAAGATTACAGTCCTCACTCTCCTTGACTTGTCTGCAGCATTTGACACAATAAACCATGATATATTACTTCACCGTCTGCAGCATGTATTTGGCATTCACGATACAGCCTTACTATGGTTCAAGTCCTACTTGGTCAACAGGACACAAATTGTGTCCGCAAATGGAAAACACTCCAGCCCAGTTGATCTATGTTGTGGTGTTCCACAGGGGTCTGTTGTTGGACCTGTTCTCTCCATTCTATACACTCAGCCACTCTCAAGTGTCATAGATCATCATCCAGTGTCTCACCAATTGTATACTGATGACACCCAAATATACAAATCTAGCTACCCAACTGAAGTTGTAGCTACCATCCAAGGTAGAGAGGTGCATTTGCGATGTGAAATCATGGATGACATGTAACAAGCTGCAGATGAATGATGATAAAACTGAAGCCATTCTGATTACAACACAAAGACTTTCTCATTCACATCCTTCACCTCAGACAATAAATATCAGCAACACCAACATTAAATTCACACAGTCAGTACGAAACCTAAGTGTTACTCTCGACAGTACTCTCTCATTGCACCAACATGTCATGAACATGTGCAAGGCTGCATATCTTGAGCTGAGACGCATCAGCTCCATTTCCAAGTATCTTTCAGTTGATGCCACTAAAACACTTGTGTGTTCCTTAGTACTTTCAAGACTGGACTATTGTAACTCGATTATGTCTGGTTCGTCTCAATATCTACTCCAGAAACTTCAAAAAGTTCAAAACACAGCTTTTCAGATCATCCTTAGAGTATCATGATCAGAGCACGCCTCCCCCCTGCTCTGTACCCTACAGTGGCTATCCAGTCAATCCAGAATTAAACACAAAATTTGTTCTCTGTGCTATGTTTCACTGATGGACTCGAGTCCAACATACCTATCCGACCTCACCCATGTGTACACACCAGCAAGATACTTATGCTCCTCTTCTGACACTCGTATTCTCATTATTCCCACTATGAAAATGAAATCATATGGACAACGCTCTTTTGCATACCAGGGGCCAGCAACGTGGAACGAATTGCCCACTGAACTTAGACACAAAGACACAGTGATCTCATTCAAGAGCGCTCTTAAAACTCACCTATTTCAACTGCAAGAACAGACTTAAAGACCTAATAATATTTCCTTACCTTAAATATTTACAGAATGTTTTCTGTTTTCTAATTTCGTGGTGTTTTTTTTTTTTTTTGTAATCATATCATTATATATGTTTTTAAGTGTTGTCAAATGTTGTAGAGCACTTTGAGCTTCTAAAGACTAGGCACTATACAAAGTCCTCATTATTATTATTATTATTATTATTATTATTATTTACAATCCAAAATGGCTCATTAGGTCTGTTTACATTATTTTACCACTGTCTGCCCTATACCTTGGTACAATTTAAATGTAAGATGTCATCTGTTAAAGAAAGGTTGATGTCACAACATGGTCCAGTAAAAGTGTTTTACTAGATCATATGGTGTTATCTGTTCAAGAAAGGGTGATATAAAAACATGGCCAAATAAGGGTGCTTCATTTGAAGGTAATGTGTCATCTGTTCAATACAACATGATATCACAACATTGTCAAATAAGGGTGCTTCATTTGAAGGCAAGGTGTCACCTGTTCAAGACAGGTTAATATCACAACATGGTCCTGTATAGGTGTTTCAGCTGATAGCAAGGTGTCATTTGTTAAGAAAGGGTAACATCACAACACTGTTAAATGAGGGTTTAAAGTGTTTTCTGTTCAAGAGAGTGAGATGTCACAACATGATCAAGGAATGGTGTTCCAGTTAAGGTAAAGTGTCATCTGTTCAAGACAAAGTGAGATCACAAAATGGTCAGGTAGGGGTGTTTCAGTTGATGGTAAGGTGTTTGAAGTTCAAGACAAAATGAGATAACAAACAGAGCAGGAAAAAGTGTTTCCAGGACTATAATGACTACAATGCTCAATGATTATTTAACTTTCCAAACTTATGATTAAAAAAAAAATTACTTGAGGTGGAGGGTGGGAGGTTAAAAATGAAAGGCTTGGTCTGCAACTATCAAAAATGGAACATGATATGTTTAGAATCATACCTAATTACCTTGGTGAACCATCAATGATATGGAAAAATTCCATCATTTGCATTTAGCAGTCATACAGATGCTAAAATATATTTATTCTATCTCTAGTGACACGGTGTGCAAAAATTGTTTTAACTCAGATGCACTGACGAAGATATAACAACACATTTTGGGATACCATACCAAAAGAACTGGGCTTTGCCAACATACTTCATGATAACAAGAAAGTGAGAAGACCCAATATCATGTCACTATGCAATGATTTTTCTAGAGGAGTGTGTGTGTGATTTGGATTTATAACATAGATTTAACAATTTTTCAGTCATATGATAGTGTATAGTGATGTCTAGCACTGGGGCATCATATTGCAGACATGTAGCATCATGTCCCACCCAGTCACATTATTATGACACCATGCCAACCAGTCCTAGCACAAACCACTTAGCTGCAGCTGCAAGTATCATTTTCATAAGTTTTTGGTATGACTCAGCTGGGGTTGGAACCAGCAACCTCCCCATCCAAGATGGACGCTATAACCACTAGGCCACAAGAGCAATATTTTTCTAGAGGATAAAAAGGGGCAAAAATCAGGGATAATTTTCTGTATGAAAACAGAAGTACATCCAAAAGAACATGCAGAATTCTCAATTAAATCAATTTACTTCTTAACTTTTATTCTCAATCGCTATGGCAACCATGGTAGCTCAGTTGGTAGTGCAATGGACTCGTAGAGACACATGTTGAATACCTGCTCAAGTTCAGGTTGGGTGCATCTCACATATTTGGGAAAGAAACTTGGCTCTCATTTCCATTACTTGACATAGTCTATAATGAACATGCTGTTGAAAAACAACAAACTATCCAACTTATTCAATGTTTCCTCTATAGTGTAGGCCCTTGTTCCAAGTCTTGATAATTCAAGAAAAGGCTGTCCTGCAACCAAACATTTTAAGTGGCTGAACTAGTTATGTGGAAGGAAAATCAGGCACAAGTGCATGAATACACCCCGTCTCAGAATGGACACACGCTAGATGTGCTATCAATAAGGATGTCAAATTCTAAATACTAAATGCAGATTCATGGTGCAAAAGCATGCAATAATTTTCAGAGTGATACACTGCACTTAGGAAGGCTGAGATAAATTAGCCAGATGTAAACAGATTGAGAACAACATCAATTAGCATCCTTATAAGAAACCTGGATGTAAAAAAAAATATGGAAGTAACCAGCCTTAGCTTTTTGCATTCCAATATTAATTATAGACAAGATGGAAACAATACTAATCATGATCAGATGCACCTGTAACAATGGTCTCTTAAAACACCTGTAGCAATGGTCTCTTAAAACACCTGTAGTAACCGTCTCTTAAACACTTGTAGCAACGGTCTCTTAAAACTCCTGTTGTAAAGGTCTCTTAAAACACTTGAGCAATAGTCTCTTAAACACTTGTAGCAATGATCTCTTAAAACACCTGTAGCAATGGTCTCCTAGAACTGGAATTCATCTATTAACCATCAGTGTACAAAACATAGCCAAAGTTCATAGAAAATAAAAAAAACTGCAGTCACAGTAATCTGAAAGGCCATCTTTTAGTTTCATGTGTGATCATTTTATGAAGACTTGAATTAAAATTACTAATAACAATAACTTTGCAAAATCTGTTGAATTTCTCTGCCTCCCTAAAGTAATAATTTGTAAAAAGACTGACCTTTTTCAAGTCGGTATAAATGACCCAATATGCATTCCATATGCTACCTGATCAAGAATTTTCTTGTCTGCCATGAACAAGCATGTACAAATTACTGTCTGTAACCTGGTTTTATCTGCTTATTTACATCATAGAGTGTAGCTTTAAAAATTGCCTATCCAGCCCCACCCTATTGAAGCTTCACCTGCCTGGCCTACACAATGAAGAAGAAGTCAGAAGAAGAAATGATAATCAATAAGCTAGGGTCATGCTGGAGTGAGAAGGAAGGATTGTGGGTGGCTGAATAGAAATCATGCATGAACGGCAGTAAAGACAAATCATAGGTAAATAAATGTATCATAGCAAAATTAAATTTTCTTTGTCTTACTTAATACTGGATTGGAGATTCTCATGCAGGGGTACCACTTTTATTTTCTAAGTAAGCAACCAAGTCATTTTATTAGTCCATAGGTTCTTTTCATCTCCAGGCAGCCACAGAAGCTCAGCTGGTAGATCATCATTCATAATCCAAGGGTTGCAGGTTCTATACCTGCTGAGGTCAGGTGCCCTTAATTTGTCCTTGGGAAAGGCACCTACCAGGTAGCTTCCATTTACTTGGCATGATATAGCCAATGTGTTAAAAGTGCTGTTAAAACCAACAAAAATGAAAATCTTTCTATCACCAGTTTTGTTTACACTAATCATACTATGAGATCGAAGTGTTGTGCTATGTTGACCACAAATTCACTCACAGAAGGAGCAGACATTTGTAACACAACTCCCAATCTTCCAAAGTAGCCTGTGAGTCTAAGTGAAAAAAGGCACTTACCCCAAAACGGCAGACATGTGTACCAATGTTTCTCCCTCTCAAAAGCAACTGTTACTTTTTAGGTGAAGCACAATGATCAATAGACTGCCCACATAGAGTCTGGTGACCAGTTATATTACAGCTCTATCTATGCATACCCAAACTGGGCTATTTGAGTGTATACATAGTATCAAACCAATTATCAACACAATTAAGGTTACTCATTACCATACTGTTAACACATAATAACCCCTAGATAAAATGGAATAAATGAAACACAATGAAATTTGAAAAGTACGTTATTACTGTAAACTGGAGAAACATGAAATAAAACAATTTTAATTTCAAAAAGATATAAAACTTCTTAGTAAATTGTCAGTAATTTACATTTGATTTCATGTTGTTTTTCTTCCAAGAATAGTGTAATAGAACTGAATACTGAATAGTGAATTAATAATAAAGAACATAAAATAATCAGGCCTAAAATGACTATGCAGTGATAAATGTAATAATGCCTAACCAAATTTGTATAAAAGGATAATGTAAAAAGAATATGTACGGTAGAATTACTGTGTTACCTTATTTTGGTTTGCGTTTCCTATTTTTAAATTTCTCCTCCCACAAGTTCCTAATATTCTGTATGTCTTAAGTGTTGATAGCAATGACATTGTAACTCTTTATGACAAAAGCGCATTTCCTGTTTTCATAGAAGTACTTCAGAGATGTATAATTTGTACACATGCTTATGAGTTGACGACAGCTAAAGGTGACCCTGACTCACAAATCTCCAAGTAATAAGGATCCAAAACAAAACATTGTTTTCTGTAGGCTATGATGGTGTCAAAATGGATACACTAATGCCAAGGTCTCCTATTACACTGTTTCTGTGTTCTGATGTTTTGCAGCACAAGTAAGATATCTTATGTGCTTGGTGTGAAGTGCCTTGTCCATGGACACACCACAATAGCGGACTTGGGCTGATCCACTGTTAGGATTCAAACCCACCCTTTCACTTGCAAGTCCTACATGATAACCAATGAGCCACAATGGCTTCTATAGGTTGAAGACAGTCTAACTGTCATTTCTCTTTTGTCACACAAAAGGCTATTTTGTCGACCCTACCTTTAATTTAGCTACCAAATATGAACCTTTAACATTGAGACTGATCTATAAACTTGAAACACTAACCTTGATCTAGGGTGTGGATGGAGGGACAGACATATAGAAAGACATGCACAAACACATGGATACCACTGTGATTACTAACCCGATTTTCTGCCATGGTAAGGTCAACAAAAATGATCTTTAAATACTAGCTAAAGTACAAGCCACAGAGGTCATTTATGCATCCTTTAGTACCAACTATTTCTGTAATGGGTGTAATTTTTTAGAATTTGATTACACATACCTTTAACTGGTGATTATAGACTTTATTTCAATACTCGTACTTCCATATTCCTTAGAAGGTTATTTAATATGCTCCCAAAAATACTGGTTAAAGTACACAGACATTTATCAATTAGTTTGACCTAAAGGTCTGATCTAGTACAAACCATATTGAATATCAAGCAAAGTGATGTCATAATGAAAGCTGTGTGTGTTAAAATAATTTGTTCTAACCCGTCATTTGTTAATTTGACCCAACGTTGTCTTTTCTTGATCCAGTTTAGTACCCGGCCACCAATGTAAAGATTCCATAGTGACCAATGACTTTTATCTGAATTTTTCAAAATGATATTTAAAGTACAGAGCATTCAATAATCATGACTGAATAGACTTTGCTTAAACTATATTAGCATAAAATTTTAGAACAACAATTAATATTTAAGTTAAGTAAATGTGCCATATTTTCTGAACTATTGTTTTTAAAAAGTACACAAAATTTTGAGACACAATGGAGGCTTTTCAAAACCAACAAACTCTAAAACAAGAGTCCCTCTAGGCTCCTGATGCTCTACTGTCTGAAACGAATTTCCAGGAATTCAAGATAAGACCATTTCTTCTTTCAACTGCCAAGTGTTGAAACCAACTCTTACATTTTTAAGCAATAACAAGACTGTCAAATTAGCTGTGGTGGACATGCTAAATGTCAGACTGGTATTATTTTCATTTAGGACCAAGAAGACTTGTAAGAAGTCTTTCAGAGGAAACACCATGTTAATATGACTTTATAATTTAGACGAGTAATGGTAATAAGATTTTCAAGATGGGTGCCATGGTAGCCATATTGGACATGAGACTGGCACCATTTCTATTCACTACCAACTAGACATTATAAGAAATTTTTAAATGAACCCCATTTGGAAGTGACCATCCATTCAGGAGTAGTTATAACAAGATCTTCAAGATGGCAGTTATACCAGACTAGAGATCAGCACAAACAAGACATCATAAGAAGTCTTATAGTAAAAGCCTCATCTTGATCAGACCATCCATTCTGGATGAACAGCAGTAAGATTTTTAAAATGGCCACTGTGGTGAACATATTGGATGTCCATGCCGTACCATTTCATTTATGACCAACTAGACCATGAAATGATGTTTAAAGGTTTCATAGCAATCCCCCTAGTAGTTTAGGAGGAGTACCAATAACAAACATGCTAACAGATGAATGGATGAACAATGGACAACACACCACCACTTGATCTCTTCTGGTCCATTACCAATTGAGCCAAAATTTCAAGATGAAACAAAAACTAGGGAATTTTTTACATGTACTACAAAACTGGTGACTCTGTGATCAACCATCTGGCCATGAAACTACTCTGATTATCTGAATTATTACCTAATTAGTACATGGATTAACTCGAGGTATTATCAGTAGGCAGCAATAAAAACAGCTGACACGCTCCACAATTTGTGATCAAGCTGTTCCTAAACACAGTGAGCCACAGCTTATTAAAGGTTATGATAAAGGAAAACAACCTTTGTATAAAGACAGTTGGCAGAATTGATGAATCAATCTGACAACTGTAAAATCGGCAGTCATCGTACTACATTGAGCTGATATCTGACTGTAGGCTGCTTTTATATTTACTGCTGGACAGTATAGAAAGGGAGACAAAGCAGACATGCACATCAATTACTATTCTCACTATAGTGGATTAACGTCTGTGATTCAAAGTGTTTAAATATGTATACAGGTTATTACCTTTGTTTTCCAATTTCCAGTAAACTAAACCAGGTTTACATTTATCTGTGACAAAGTGGTCAATAACTCTGATACAAGATTTACACATTCTTGTTGTCCCAGTCTTTTTCAATGGCATATTTCCTCTTTATAACTTCATTTTAGATGTAGTTGGTTCAGTCTTGAAACCTATAATCATTGTACAAAAATGGTATTCTGCTATTAAATTCCTAAATCAGTCCAAGTGATCTGGTTAAAATGCATATTTAGGGCAATGATCACCATATCTGGAAATGAAACTAAGAATAGATACCTTTCTGTAGCATAATAGGTTACGACCCCATTGCTTTCAACCTTGTCACATGGCGCCTTCATCAGAGGAATGACTTGTGAAATGGAGCCACTTGATCCACTAAATATTAACCATGTGACAAAACCCTTCTGTAGAATGGTGAAAAGTTCCAATCCAGAATCATGGTTCAAGACTGGCTTCCTCTCCATGACTTCAATAGCTTCTCCTTTTTTCCTCCTCAGGGTATTGTTCTTTCTACCAAGAACTCTCATGTTATTCCAAGAAATAGTATGCCATAATTCTTTGCAGTGTTCATCAACTGCTGCTGTCAGTGATCCTCTGTTGGTATACAAGTGTTCTTTAACTCTTGTTTCAAAGCTTCTAGCGGTTTCCCCAATGTAGTCTTTTCCATGATTATCACATTGGAGTTTATAGATGACTGAGCAGTTCTTATTCAAAGGAGTTTGGGGTTTGGATGTACCAAAATTGAGTGGATGGTGTTAATGGGTTTGTGGATCACATTAGCTCCATGATTTTGGAAGATTTTTTGTAATCTTTCTGAGTTCACCAATATGGTCAAGGGACAAGGGACAGTTACCAATTTGTCTCCTTTCTCCTTCAGATGTTCTTCCCTTCTTTGTTCTGTATCAGGAAACACAAACACCCAGTCTTTGTAACCACTGGCCCTCAAAGCTTTCTGAATATGACTGACCTCCAACACACAGTCTTCCTCTACACTAACAACGTGTTCACCCAGTGCAACTGAATTCTCACCACTGATCTCTTATGTTCAAGATGGTGGCTGGAGTTGAAGTTCAGATACTGGTCTGTGGGTAGGTTTGTGGTAAATGGTAACATTTGTTCCCACATTATCTAAAATGTGAACATAAGTATCCAAAAACATCAACTTCATATCCTCTTCCACTTCATAAGTGAACTGGACATTTTCATAAATGGAATTGAGATGCTTTGTGAATTTGTCAATACAATATTCATGCATCATGGTGAAAGTGTCATCCACATAACAAAAACCACACATCCAAAGGATGGACTATAGTGGAAAAGACAATGAGTTCAAAGTCTTCCATATACAAATTTGCCACAATAGGAAACACTGGTGAGCCCATTGCCATCCTGAACTACATCCAAAAGACCAAACTCCTTTGAATTAGATATGCCCAGTGATCTATAACTCCAGTGTGATAATTGTGGAAAAGACTACATTGGGGAAACCACTAGAAGCCTTGAAACAAGTTAAAGAACACTTATACACCAAGAGAGAATCCCTGACAGCATTTGGTGAACACTGCAAAGAATCAGGGCATACTATTTCTTGCAATAAACATCAGAGTACTCTGTAGAGAGAACAATACCCTAAGGAGGAACTATTGAAATCATGGAGGCAGAGTTGGTGTTCAACCGTGATTCCAGATTGAAGTTCCACCACTGTACAGAAGGGTTTTGTCATATTGTCAATATTTAGTTGATCACATGACTTTTAGTGCCAAGGTTGTTTAAAGCATTTTTGAAGGAATGTATAGGTTATCTTTCTGTCTTTCAGAGGTAAGATAATATGAATAGATGTACATGTATATTATTTCAGTGATACATTCTGTTCTCAATGTATTATATGTTTCAATATCAGTTAGGAAAATGTAATGGTGATTATCTATTGTGGACCTGTGGTTTAATGATACCATTGAAATTACTCTTTTCCTGCTAATAAAATCTGTTCATATGCTTCTGAATATAGATAAAGTATTTATTATCATCTGTTTCCAAGGATACACATCCTCAATTGTTAGGTACATTTTTCATATCATCTAAGCATGAGAACTTGAGTAGTGCACTTAACAAGTGTATAATTAACAAAAGCCCATAACATTATATGATGTATTAAAAGATAAGTTGTTTTCATTCAAGTTTTCTATATCCAAATTAAAAAAGCTCATTCAATGAATTCTAGTCCCCCACCCTTTCTGTGGTGAGGTCACCAAAATTAAACAGTGATGAAACCTGACTATGCAACATGTAACAGAGATGTAAAGTTACTAGGCAGACAAGGAAAATAACCAAATTTCATATGCGAAACAGAGGAAGAAATTAATCAGTGACCTTGAAGATAAAATCTTGACTGTGATACACAAGAAACCATGAAATAGAGAAATGTGTAGCACGATTCAAACCCGAACATGAAATTGCTTTTGTTTATACTTTAAATCTTAAAAGCTATCGTGAAATATATACCTGTGACTCTGACCATGATGATAGGACCCCAATGAGGAATACTGGACACCTTCTAGTGACAACATACAAATTGAATTCATTTATCCTAATCTGGTACATTACAATGCAGAATGAAAATATAACTGAAACCTAAATGAATGTCCTGTGACCTTGTCCTCAAAGACAGGACCCCTAATACAATGCAGTGCATTACAAATGTACAAGTTTCATCCCTTGAACTCAAATTCAAATAAACAGCTACTTATTACTGTCGCATCGTGGAATACGTAAGCCTACCAGTTTAAAAAACTTCAGAATAACAAACGCACATTTTTACTGTGTTTGATGCATTCTACTCCAGTTAACTAACCAACTGTAAGCAGTTTAACCTTCAGGCAGTGCATCAGTAACAGCTTATTCAGTGACACCACTACTAATTACCCAAGAAGGTGGTTAAATACGTGAAAAGTAGGTACAATTAGATACACTGGCCACCTTACAAGGTGGTTCAATAGTGTGAAGTGGATGTAGACATGTGAGCCGTCCATACAAAGAGGTTCAAAACTGTACAAGATGGGTACATGTATGTATGTTTGCTTCCCATATAAGGTGGTTCAATAATGGGTCAAGTGGATATATGCATAAATAATTCCCTGTGCATCAAAGAGTCACAGGCATTTTTAAATAGTTTGGTTTTGTGGGATTTACCACCATTTTTCATTACATTATAGGCTACACATGACCAGCATGTATATTTGGTGGAGAATGAACCTGGAAACACATTATGAAGAACCATGAGAAACTACTGGCAAGCTTTCTCACATATCCAGGTTGGTAAAGCCAAGACTCCAGTTCCCATGTATAGAGGTGAGATGTGTGAGTGATCTCTAAAGGCAAGCATCTGACCTCTCAGCTACCAGGAGCCCCTACTTTCAAATTAAATTGATATAGATTCTCTACCTGATAGTTTTTGAAGCAGACCTGAGAGGTTAAGACTATCCTTTAAAAAAATATGTTATCAAAATGACACTTGCTGATACTTCTTTATATCAAGCCATAAAATATGCTTGGCCAGTATGAATCATTATGGCAAGAAATGTGGCTTTGCAGGTAACATGGTTTAATGGTTCCTTAATTACAAGGGCATCTGCTGAATTCTGTTCAAGTCTGCAATCTGAATATGGCAACATCAGTGTGACTTATGACAGCTCCAATTATTTTATTTACCAGAATATTGAACAGTATACAGACCTAGTACATGACCTCCTGATGCATTTACAATGCACAGTGAAGATCCCAGTTTCACCAAAGTTCTCATATTTTTCCTCAGACAGAGATTGTACACAAATGTATGATACTATAAATAGTGTAAAAATACCTTTCAGATACAGAGAAAGTGAATGTATATATAGCCTTTATGGCAACTAGGCAAAGAAGTGCTTATGTAATGCTAACAAAAGGTTAAGTTCAACAAATTTAAAATAAATTGCAAAAAAGTTTAGTACAGTGTATGTTAAACCATTTACCTTGTTAGCCCTATTTTATATCCGGACAGAAGCATTTACATTTAGGACAACTATATATAACAACTCCAAGCCAATATGACTTTCCATTCATCAGGAGTAGAGATATAGAGGATATCTACATTTTTTTAGTGGACATAAAGAAATATTTCATGAGCAAAGTGGAAAACACAGCATGTGACATGAATGGCAACTCCACAAAAGACAATAAAAAAATGTTTCCACTTCACAAGTGAATATTTCCTTATATCTATTAAAACATCACAGAATTTTTTTTATTATAAATTTTTAAAGTAAAGTCCATCAATGTCAACGGATTGTGTTCTCCATACTGTGCCAATGTGATTAATGTTGTTGTTGTTGTTGTTGTGGGGCTTAACACCATTTTTCAGCACACGATAGGCTATACATGGCGGCCAGTATTAATGGTGGAGGAAGAAACCGGGAAATCCACGGAAAGAACCACCGACCCACGAGAAGCTACTGGCAAGCTTTCTCACATATCCACATTCGCCGAATCTTATTCTCGAACCCACGCAGACAGAGGTGAGATGGCAGTGATCCGTAACGGAGAGCGCTTTAGACCACTCGGCCACTCAGGGCCCCGCCAATGTGATTAATAGTTACACGTATTAAAAAAGATACAAACTTTAAAATAATATTACGATAGTACCTTTTTCTCATGCAAAAATAATGCTTGAAATTGATGTATTTTGTCACCTTAATAACTGTTTTCAAACAAAAATGAATTTTATTTAATTAACACATTCTGGTGCAGAAAACACTGTTCTGGTAAGGGTACTGTTGAAATCACACAAAGTGATCACATACAATAGATTTCACAGCATAACATATTTAAACAAAGGATTTTAATGACTGAGTTTACCTGCACTGAATTTGGTTCTTTATTTTGTACATTTCTGCATTCAAATGTGACATTTTGACCATGGCAATCTTGCAGTTTACTTGTAATTTTGGTTTCCAATAAACACTAATCAATGCCTGATATCTCCAGCATCTTCAAACATGATTATGATTGTTTTGGAGTTAGAATAGCTACTTAGCACAATTTTATTACTGTATTTAAGCAGAGGTTTTCCTAAAACTTTTCAAACATGATTATGATTGTTTTGGAGTTAGAATAGCTACTTAGTACAATTTTACTGCTGTATTTAATCAGAGGTTTTCCTAAAAATATGTCCATTTGTCATGATGAAATAAACGAGACAATGTATGCGGCAGAATATTGCATCCACACATCATAACATCTTACCTTCGTAGGACCATGGTTCACATAAGTTCAGTCACTAATAATTTGCTGGATTCATGTGAAAACAAGTTTAAAAAATGCAATACCTGAAGACTACTTTTGAGTACTTTTTAAGCATTTTTGTTATGGCACCTCCTTCTTGATGAAATAAATGTATACTTCAGGGTCAACAATCCTGACACATTTTAAAATCTGTTCAATCTGACGGGGAGGGGGGGGAAGCAGGATGGAGAAGGAGCAGCAGAAGAAAAAGAAAAATGAAATAGGCTTTAAAATGGAAATACAGATTTGAATGACTTAAGGACAGATATATTTACTAAATGAGAAAACAAAGAAGTTCAAAAAAGTGATATTGCCACTGTTGCAATATCAGTTTTATCCCAGGAAGGTACCGCATTATCAAATATATAATAAAATAAGATTTTCAAGATGCCAGCCATTGCAGTGATATTGGATGTTGGATCAGCACCATTTTTATTTAGAAGCAAGAAGTCATCAAAAAAAGTCTTTTATTGAAGACCTATGTTGATAATGACCATTCAGCCATTATATAATTTCTGAACGGAAGTGTTTTTGTAAGACTAAGTTTTCTGGTGAAAATACTACTTTCCTCTGAGGAGGTGATGCAAAGGCAAGATTCTCAAGATGGCTGCTGTGGTTACCATACTGGATGCCAAAGCAACCATTTTCATTGAGGACCAGCTATACCTCATAAGAAAACTTCTAATGAAAACCTCATGTTGACATGATCTTCTTATTCAGAAGTACCAATAAGAACATTTTCAAGATGGTTGCTGTGGTAGCCACATTGGATGTCAAATCAGCACTATTTGTATTTAGCACAAACTAGACATCATAAGAAGTGTTCTAGTGAAACCCAATGATGATATGGCCATTCATGTATCAGAAGTAGCAATAACAATATTTTCAAGATGGCTGCTGTGATACCATATTGTCTGTCTGAGAAGCACTATTTTCTTTTAGGACCAACAAGACCATGGGATAAATGTGTGTATAAAGTTTCATGGCAGTCCTCCAAGCAGTTTAGGGGTAGTAAGTGTCCTAATGGATAGAATGATATAGGACAAGGGACATCCTAAAATTCTTTTTTATTCCATGACCAGTATGGTTAAAATTTTCATAATTCTGAAAAAGTTATATACAAGATAAAGGTAACACAATTATAATCCTTAAAATATACAGAGTAGAGAATGACCAGTAAAATGTCCAGAACCACACATGTTGATAAACCTCATCCATTCAATGTGAATATAGCCTTCAACTCTCAAAAAGCCATGGTCCACTTCTGTACTACGCATGCCGATGCACAGAACAATCATATTTTTTACAGATGATGAATATGCCAGGATATCGGAGTGGGGTGCGAGGAGAGCACTCAGGAAGAGCAACAGGTTAAGTACTGCACAATTAGTTTCACCCCAGCCCCCAAATAACTACAATTTAATAGTAGCAACAAGATGCCCATCACTATTGCATAGCTGAATTTGTTCTTTAGTGGGGGGGGAGGCTGATGTATTAAACTGATCAAAACAGAAAAAGTTTAATACACTCACCATCAGAGGGGGAACTCCACTTACTGAATGTTGGTGTTCCTCTGGGCCACATGGGATTGCCAAAATGCTGCCTTTATGACATCTTCCAAAGAAGAATGATTTAGAGAGGCCCATGAAGCAATGACAATGGCTTGAACCTCATGGGCTCTTGGTTTCATAAAAGAAAGGTCTCTCGGGAATGGAATGACACGCTCCTTTGTTTGTGGTGACAATCTATGATCTGTGAAATTGTGGAGATCGAAATATCAACATAACCCATATGAGGAGGAAAAGACATTTCCTACCCATCATTTTTCCTTTCAAGGCGTTTAGAAAGAAATGCAGTGCACTAAATAGGCATAAAAGCTTCTCTTGATCATCTCCAGCACAGAATTGACTGAGTCTTGAAATCTCTGTAAGTTGTTCTTGTTGTTTGGGTTTAATGCCATTTTTCTGTGTATGGTAGGCTATATATGGCAGGCAATATAAATAGTCGAGAAAGGACCTGTTCAAAACCCCAGTAAGAACCACCAACCCATGGGAAGCCACTGGCAAGCTTTTTCACATACTCACATTGGCCGAACCAGATACTCAAACCCATGAGGGCAGAGGTGAGATGGCAGTGATTAGTAAAGGCAAGTGCTTTAGACCACTTTGCCAACCAGGGCCCCTCTCTATAGTATACGTAATGGAGTTACTGAAGGTAACTGATGTTTTGGCTAAAAATCCCATTTGCGAAAGACAGAAACAGAATCATAATTGCCATTAAATCAGAGACAGCCATTGTCAACAGACAATGCATGAATCTTGCTGCATTTTCTCCTTTAATGGGTGAAGTTTGATATGTCACCAAATTGGAATATTCCTCGCATATTTAATCATTTGTGCATCAACATTGTACATAAATTACAAAATTAGCCATTCCTTGGCAATTTGTCAGAAATTTCCAAAACCCTTGTTAACTTTTAAGCAGTACCCTCCATGAATACACTCATCTATTTTCATTATTGTACATAACAACAGGATTAGCTAAATGCAGAAACTCTACACTGACGTTTGTCTACAGCAATGCCAAATGAATAGAAAAAGTTATACCTATGTCATCAATTTGTTAAAGATAAGACAAAATGATAGCACTACACCATGTTTTTACAAATAAACTGTGACTAACACTGACACAAATACAAAGAAAAAGAATTCATCTGATCTGATTAGTTCACTCGAAAATAAAGCAGATGGTCAAAATCTGACTACCACCACTAGCCCCCCCCCCCAGATGTAAGGAATTTTATTCAGTCCTAAAACAGGTACGTAGGTGCCGAGTTATGCATCTATTAATGAAACTATTCTAAATCAGAACTACTATCAAATCTGGAAAATTCCCTTTATAAATGTCACTTCTAAGATAGAATCTAGACTATGAACTATCTCTGGTGCCTTGTATTATTTTTAGAAATCTCACATCAAACAGTATCCCAAATTAAACATTCTAAAAGAGGTTCTGAACCTCTAATAGTATATGTAGTATTTATGGTCTGTGTAAAGTCTAAATTGAGCTTTGATCAAGTGGCAGAAATAGATCAACAACTTCCTTAACATAAAAATAAGATAAATTGAACAGATATACTGAGCAGAAATAGAACTTGGCTCTTGTTTCCTCTGGTTAAATACTGGTTACAGATCCCTGCTAGCATACGGAGTCAAAATCTACTGAAGACAAGTGTTTAAATTTCATGTTAATAATGTTCCTGGGATTTTAGTTTCTGTAAGTTGCAAACAATACTGTCTTTCTAAGCTGCATGAATTTTTCTCCAGATCTGAACAGAATCATAATTCTTGCATTCTTCAACATATCATGTTATTCTCAAAGGTGATTGAGTTCCAGTATTGAGAGCATTCTTAGCCCCGGAAAGGTGTGAGCTGATTCTGATGATGGTAAGTTTGAACTTCTCAAATGATTTTATTTTAAATACATTATACTTTATTTATCCCAAATGTATGCATGTGCAAAATCTGCTATAACCCAAACCAATTTACTGGTACTCCCATTCACCTCAATATTTTGTATACCTCCCTAGGTGTTCTGATAAAAGAGATTATACCAACAGCTGCAGTGTTCCCAATAAAGAAGGAAACTGTACTAGAATTTATTTAGGTCAAAATACTGAAAACATCTGCTTATAATACACAATTACAGATTTTTATATGCATATACAAACAACAATCAATGTTAGTCATGCACCAAAAGGCATCGGTTATTCACTAACAAGTCCTAAAATTTTCTAGATTCTCCAGAATTTGTAGACAAGCTTCAGGACAAATGTCCTCGACTTAGCCTGAAGCACCTAAACTGCACTTGTTTATAACAAATAATTCCATGCCTTAGCAGTTCAATATAATATAGAATTAAATTAAGCACAATTAATATCATTCTCTAAGCATAATTCATATTAACTAACATTATTTGCACATATTACAATACAAATTACAGTAACTGAATGCAAAGGAATATGTATAGGCTTTAAATAATGTATCTTATTTTTCAAGTTTTTCATATCAGTAATCATTTAATCATCCAAAATACTCTTACTGGTATCAAATCTACCATAAGTTTTGCACATTGATTGAACTGTCAGGGGGACACTGTATGTACCTCTGTAACTCTATAATGATCAAAATACTGTACGGAGATTTTTTTAAATTTAGGAGGACACTGGCAGTTTGGGCTCAGAGAATTTTTCCAGGGTTCGCTCAACTTGCAACGGTGTACAAGTATTTCAGCAGTAATCCTGAAGTGTCTTTCTGCATTAATACATCCATTCTTTATTATTCTATAATGACAACAAATGTGACTGCAATTACTACTGGTCTGCTTAATGTTGGTCTACTTAATACACCATTACCTTGCTATATTTGCACCTGGGTTAGATGTGGATTTAATTTTTTCTTATTAAAAAAATACCCCTACAACAGGCCCCTATTTGCTACATGGCAATAAAATTGCAAACAAACTGGTAAATAAAACCTTGACATATTGCTCATTTTAATGTAAAAAAAAACAGTTAGAACCTAGAAATTTGGTTAAAAATCATAAAATTCTTAATTGTTTTATAAAAATCATATTTGTTAAACATATTCTTTTTTTAAAGAAAAAAAACAAACTTCTCTGTACAGTGTTGTTAATGCTTACTGAAGACAATGCTTTAAGAAACAACTACCAATTAATTAAGCCTTTTCAAGTGAAATTCACGTTTCAGTGGTTTTAGTGTAATCAACATACTTGTGATAAGCCTTCTTGTATTCAAACATGAAAGTATCTATTGACCTTTACAGCAATGCCCTTGAGCATTTCCATGAGAACCTAATTAAGTACTATGTTTGAGCTCAAACTTGCAGAAGTGTTGGTTGCATTGTTACAATCAATTAAAAGTTACATATATTGTGTTATCATGTTAATTAGTATTTTTTATCAAATCAAGTAAAAGTTAAAAGGTATGCAGATTGTACCTGTGAATGAGTTAGTGGTCATGGTCGTACATTAAGTCAACTCACTTCAACTATTTTAACACTGAGAATACTGCAAGTACGCATGTACTTATAATATAACTAAGGTTTTTAACATCAATCAATGGTTTCTCCAACTCATTTGCAAATGTGATTAACGGTATCAAAGGAACCAAGCGAAAGGCATACAATGTGCAAGAAAAACTTAGTTTCACAGATAAGTGAGTTTCAAAGTTGTGAACTTATAATTCCTTAATTGTCACTTGCAAGTTTCCTCAGTGACTAGCAAACAGTTAGCTACAGCCTGCAATGAAATCACAGTATCAGTATTTTACTAACATAACCACACAAAAAAATCATAATGTTTTGACGATGTTGTTTCTCTAAATAAATTCACTTTTTTTAACTGAAATAAATAAATTTTTTGTATTCTGAATCTACAGGAATGCAAGAATGTATCCTCATGCAGTTTTGCAGTGACATAGTACACACATTTTTCACTGGTACACATGTTATTTGTGTTGAAACCAACTGAAGTAATGTTTTAAATTATCTTTCAGAGATTGGATGTAGTTAAACACACGTGTGCATGTGCACATACACACATGCACTTGCATTCACACACACACACACACACACACACACACACTTTACTAAACAGAATTTGTAAAAGTGTCATACTACTTTACCAAGTGTAACACTATGTGCCCACCACTTACTCCAATGCCCTCATGCACCCCCCATCTCCCATCTGAAATGAGCTATCTATGATGGTTTCCAGATCAGCTGGAAGAATCATAACTGATTCTTGGAATCTTAAAAGTATTCTAGAAATCCTGAAGAAAAGTAACAGCATTTTTCAGAGAAAATCAGAACCTTAATTTTAAATTTAACCTTCATTTACATTATGCTGATTATACTAAAAGTACCAGCAGCTTCCATGTGTGTGCTCGATAGTTCATATGACGGCCTAACATGGTCTTTTGAGTCACTGAGAAATGACACACAATACTCATAATAGTTCAGGATCACATAACATGCTCTCTGACTCACTGAGGAAGGACATACAATACTTGTGATAGTTCAGGACGGCATAACATGGTCTTAGAAGTGTACAAGAACATTTTACAAACTGCATCATATCCTCCAACTAAGACCCACAGTCAGCACCCTTTCTATTTTGAACACAAGTTACTTGTTTTAGAAATGAGTGGTAATGACAGAAGTGTTCTTATTACAGGGTACTCTCATGTTAGGGAAGCTCCAAGGACAAGTGTTTATTTTATTTACTTCTAATAAAGGTACTGTCTGATAATGTGTATTCAAAGCCTGCTTTTACTTACCCTACGTCATCTGACATTTAATCATGAACTCACATAGAGATTCTTTTGAGGCATTAACTGAAATAAAAGAAAGATAATCAAGTATACAAATTTGAAAACAACTACATGTCAACTACACAATTATCTACACCCTATAAATAATGATCAAACAGAAACATCCGAACTGGCTCAAATTAATATTCTAAAACAATCATCAGCTGAGTGAACCTAACATTTGTCTGAAAAAATTATCAACATTAACGATATGCATATTTCAAAGGATCATAGCTTCTGTAACAGAATCTACCTTGCCATGCTAAAGTTGCAAATGAATCATATGCAGCACATGTTTGATAACAGAGTCAAGCTTATGCCATAAACTTGAAACTGAATCATGTTATGTCTCCATATTGTTCTAATGAATGGGGGCTCCAACATCATCTTTAATTAAGAAAAAGTCACATTTATAAAATGTCAAATGTTTGTCATAATTTAAATATTGACACCATTAAACAAGCTTTTAACATCCAAATGCATGCTACATAATGAAAATACATCTCCAACTGTAATTTATCTAGGTCTGGTACCAGTTCTGATCTGTGTGTGGGAGTTGTTGTAAATTAAGCCAGTATCACCAGAATGGTCTTCTCTCCATAAACCTGTGCCACAAAATATTGATTTGTTCTTCTGATATATTCAAATCCACTGGTTTAGAAGAAACTCTGGGAAAAGGAAATCACATTACAGAGTATTTTGTACTTTTCTTTCTCTCTTGAACACACAGTAGAAAATTATATGATTATAAACCAAAAATGGAAACACAAAACATTATCAACTTCGCATGTATCTTTTTATCCCCAAGGCCCCTGTCTGCATATAAAATCTATACATATATAAGTCTGCATGTAAATTATATGTATTATTAATATTAATTACTGTAACATCAGATATCCACTAACAATGACCAAAGTTTTTTAATTTTAATGCAAATTATGCATGGAAAAGAAATGAATCAGGTCATGAAATACCTAAGCTCAAAATTGACACTAAGCAAACTAGCATTTTGATAGATGCATTTCTGGTATGTCAGTAAAATTGCCTAGGTGGAACAAAAATTTCATTACTTATGCATATTAGTGCTCATAAACCTTATTACATTAGTGCTCATAAACTTTATTTTTCATAGAGATTCTTCCAAGGCAGCATACATTTAAATTTCAAGGGATTTTACCACAGAATAATAATAAAGTTTGATGATCATCAAGGTTCAATCTAGAGTGTGTTTTGTGCCATTGGTGAAATAAAAAAAGACAGTGGGCCCACTCAAAAAACCTGCTGTGCCAGGGTGGTGCAAAATAAACTTAGTGATGCAAACCCACTGACTCTATCAAGCTAAACTTTTCTCTGAACAGTGAGACAGCTGAAGTGTGCATTATACATGGCTCACTTCCCCTCAAGTGAAATCAAAAGCTTTTTTTCCCTTGACTTTCCTGGGATTCCACAATTTAATCTCCAGGACTTCAAATATAGACAGCAGAAGTGAAAATCATACAACTAAAAAAGCTGGAATCAGAAATCAACATAACAGAACAGGACTGTTAATTAACCAATCATACTTACATTCCAGGAACAGTTAGACACTCAAAAAAATTGGTCCAAAATAATTTAAGAGGAAGACAAAATGAGTTTTAAGGACTTTTCAAGGAAGCTTATAAACCCTGAATATAACACAAGACAACTGCTTGATAATGACAGTCTGGTTTGAAGATACTGTATCAGTTTCACTCACATTTACATGAAAAATTAAGCTATTGCATATACAAGATTAGTAATGTAAAAAAGCAGAAGTCAAAACTGTATTACTAATTTCTTTGGCCTAAAGTCGGCAAAATCATGTAGCAATCCGCCCAAAAAGATGATAATTCTGGCAACACAGCTGCTTCTGAGCAAACCCTACAATGACCATGAACCAGTTTGCCAAATCTGCTGAACATATAAAAAACTCATGAGAAAGCATTACAACATGAATGGTTAACAAAACCCACAGGGCTCCACAATTATTATTACTCACTGGCATGGAAGATACATGACAGTATCAAAACAATTTACAATGATGACTTTGTAACACTTAAACTGGTGACAAATGTAACAAGCTTATCTATAGTTCATTGTCTAAAAGCTGTCAATGATTACTTATCTTTGAACAATCAATATAAACTGTATTTCTTTGCTCTGTCATCAATAGTAAGTTTTTCATTTTGGATTAAAAAGTAATTCTCATTCTTACTCAATGTACAAAAAAGTAATATGCTTTACAAGAGAAATAAATATGTTAAGCATAATTCTGGGATATATTTAATATTTATTCTTCATGTAACCACTAGCTGTGTCATGAAGAAAAAGTACCATGTAAACTCACAAGTCAAACTGCAAACAGCAAAGATCCTGATCTGCCATAGCATAATGCACCTGCACATCAGTGTCTATGTTGTTTGTTCTACTGATTACTCACAACAAACTGCACAGACCCAGATCTGTCGACACATTATGCGATGACAAATCTGGGTCTGTGCAGTTTGCAGCTGGTCTAATCTTATACGTGAGTATATACGGTAGTGTCCCCCCCCTTTCGTGACTTGGATTGAAAATCTTGAAGGGTCAATAGCCTTATCAGGCTGAATCCTTGATTGAACTCTGGATAATTGATGTGATTATCCCTCTCACCCACTTATCCAATCATCAAACAAGACTATGTTCTAATTAATAACATTATCATGAGGGAATTATGTAATTACTATACTACATTATATTATGAACATAGTAAAATGTTTTGAAAGATAGAATCTTAATTATCTGCTCAAAATACCCAGGAATTAAATAAAAATGAATCACATACCAATAAATTATGTAGAAAAATAACACTCCCTTATTTTAAAGTCCTTTATTATAAATGCATGTTTGCCTTTGGCACCACCAAAGAAAAAATGCATTTCTATTTCAGTTAGTACAAGATTGGCAGACAATGCTGTGAGCAAAAATTAAAATACAGTATTGGAATAATATAACAAACATTGTCCCTGCTGAAGTTATACTTACATGATTATAAATCCACTACCATTTATCCATCATTAACATGCAATGATGTTCTCAAATTCTAACCAAACATTTTATACCTGTAAAAACAGTACTCTGACCTAACCTTAAGCCTGCAGTGCTATTTTCTCCTTCTGGATAATTGCAAGAGGTCAGTGGCTTCAAGTATGTCACCTCAAAAAGCAACAATGATTCATGAAGCACCTTTACTTTGTATAACCTACATTTATTCCATTACTTGTACCCTTTTTAAAACATAATATTTTTTTTAAACAAAACAAACAAAAAGCATGTCTATTCAGTCTCCTGCAATGCCAAAACATCTTAATTCCATTGAAATCATCTTCAATATCATTACAGGAAAATGTCATGTCAACATACTGTAAAAAAAAATATGTAAAAACAGAACACTAGAGGGGCAATATAAATTTTGTCTTTTTGTCCACAGGTGTCCTTAATACAAGCACAAAATTTATAAGCTGTCTTTGATGAGCACTTGTCCTCTATATGGTGATGTCTGCAATAGCAGGTTGTACTATACATGTAGTGTTTGGACAATTCAAACTGACATCAGCCTAACAATGGTCCTAAAGCTTCCCAACATTTTTTTAAATTTTCATGAACAGTACCATGCTATTTTATTTGAATCAAAACAAAATTTGTAAATTAAAAAAGTTTTTTTTACCATATTAAATTGTCTAAAATATTTCACAAGACATTGTAAATTATTATTCAATTTATGAACTCAACATAATTTACTAACAGTTGTAAGATATTAGCCGTACTTCAAACTTTGTTGAATCTCCAATGAACTGCCTCCATTGTGTTCCGTACACGCTGTGCTAATTTAAATATTCAATGTGCACACGGTGACAATTTAAATATCCATTGTGCACACGGTGATAATTTAAATATCCATTATACTGTCCCCAGATAATTCAGACTCCCTATTAACTGCCTCCAGAGTGTTCTGTGCATACTGGAGAAAATTTAAATGGCACATATAATCAAATAGGTGATCTTCACTTAAATCAATGAAGATTGATTGGCTTTTGTCATGTTCACTAAGCCCCAGCTATAAAGTCATGTATAAGCTATAATCTACCTGTCTTAGGAATATTACTGCGCCATGTGTTTGATGTCTAAAGATTGCCGCAGGCTAGTGTTAAGCTCTTATGTAAGGTTACATGACTGGCCAGAGACCGGAATTTTGAATCGGCAATGGCGATAGATTGTACCATCAAAACAAAGGCTTATAGTTATCACACCTATGTTAAAGCTTAGTCCAAAGATCAAAGGGAAGCCTGCGGGGTGATCAGGGCGTGTTCTCATCTGTCCCCACATTGACAGACACCAACTGGGACACTGTCCGCTAAGTTTTAATGGATCAGTTCACAGCAATATTCAATCGGAACTGAGATAGTGGGTGTGATTCCAACCCGAATGATACTTGAGACTTGTAAGAGAAAATTTAGTATTTGCCTGAAAGGATTGCAGATCAATATGGTTTACTCCGAGAAGAAGCCACTTGTAATTTGATGGCAAAACTTAGAGGTAGATTCAAAGGAAAGACAAAGCTTTGAAAAGGAAGCATTTTAGGGGACACAGAACTTCGGGTTCCATTGGGTCCCAAGTCTTCAAGAGTTAGAGACAGAACTGAGGCTGGAGCTGAGACAGTCGAAGTCAACAGAAGAGTAGTCGTGGTAGAGAAGTGGAGGAGGAAGAGGAGGAGTCTAGAGAAAGTCAAGGAGAAGAAATCTGGAGAAAAGTTGAGGAGGAAGGGGAGAAGGAAGTGGGAGAAATAAGAGAGAGATGGATACACCAGATGAGTAGAAATACAAGGACAGGTGGAAATCAATCTCACACTACTAATCAAGTGATGCAACAGGCTTATTAAAGGGTCGAGCGAGGGAGTGTAATTGGAAATTTGAGTCATTTGATTACTGAATTGTTATTAAATTGTTATTCACTGAATTTCAACCTATTTGTATTACTTAACCATCTAACCGTCAGCATTGCTGATTGGGGGCTCGGAGATTTACATCTATCTTTCACTAAATTTAACTTCCAATAAAATAGAGCCTGGGTGGGACTTCTATAATAGTTTAAATAAAACACTGGGCGCACCCCATCCCAACCATAACAATCCTCACAGCTTTTTTCTTAAAAACATGCAATCCTGAGATTCTGTTAAATACCAACTTGTCGGTTTTTGTCAGATTGACAGGATGCATGTTCTTTTTCATTTTAACTGACTGTTCACGTTATTCAGAACCCAAAATAAAGGACAATATTGTGTTGATACACTTTACGGCAATGTGCAGTGTTCTCACTTAGTTCCAACTTTTGTATCACCCCTGAAATGTATTCTTTCTCAAATAATTATTCTGAAACGTCCATGAATGTCTGTACACACATTTCCAGAAGTAATATGCAGCTCAAATAAGTTTAAAATATTTCACTTGCCATGTGATCTCATGTCACTGAGTCCTTTCAAAACTGCAGAATTGGAAATATTAATGAGTCATACTGATTACAAGAGGTTTTGAATATTGGTCAGTCTAAATTCCAAAGTGAAAAACAGACCCAAAATGTAAAAAACAAAGATAAAAAATTTGGGATTGTCTGAAGACTGATGCCCATCTGAAAGACTGTACATTTGTTTGTAAGATTCAAACATATGGTTGATGTTTGATCAGGATCTTGAAATTCACATTACTGAACGTGCTTGTTTATAAGATGACTCAAACCACAAAATGCACAGACCCAGATCTGCCATCACAAAATTCACCAATAGATCTGGGTCTGTGCAGAGTATTAGGAGTAATCAGTAAAACAAACATAGACCCTGATCTGCAGACACAATCTGCTATGATAAATCAGACTTTGCTGTTTGCAGTTGGACTCGACTTATAAGCAAGTACATACGGTAGCTAATATCAGTATAGGGAAGCATTGCAATAGTCACTCAATATAAAATTCCTCAAAATGCTCAGCTGCCCTTCTTATACTGTGAATACAGTTGTGGATCTCATTTGATTTATCAAAGTTTGTTTTATAATTACAGCTTAATTTATTTAACTCTCTTTTAGTTCTTGGCTCACGCAAACCAATTGTAAGGCCAAGAAAGATAGATGTATTTCCTACTGCACTGGCTTTAAAATCAAGCTAAGACAGGTTGTATTTTTATTTTTGAACATTACATATGTTTAATGTGATGGGGTTTTTTGACCATGGGAAAAAATGTGCAGGGTAGGCAATGAGAAACAAGGACAGTTGGCCGAGTAGAAACACACACATTTCTTCTTTTGGCCTAATCTGATTTAACATCATTCATTAAATACTCTATTCTTGTGGTTTTATGCGCCATTAGGACATAACTTTGTTAAAACATACCACTGCATGATGCTCTCTTGATTTTAACAAGGGTCCCTTTTATGGCTAACATGAACAGCAATGTGAAGAAAAAGCACTGTACTATATTATGAAATATGATTTTCCATTAACATGCATCTACCAGCTTAGACTCGAGCATATATAAAAATATGTAAGCAAAGCTACATTATTTGATGGGTTAAAGGTAGCACAATACCCTATTTTGGTTCTGACTATCATATACAGC
This sequence comes from Megalonaias nervosa, assembly GCA_016617855.1. Lineage (NCBI taxonomy): Eukaryota > Metazoa > Mollusca > Bivalvia > Unionida > Unionidae > Megalonaias > Megalonaias nervosa. The sequence continues at coordinate 190,925 of JAECUM010000066.1, forward strand.
ATTCAAAATGTATCACTATCAATACTGTAACAGTAGTGTGTAATATTTTTCATTTAAACATTTTTCAGAATTCATTCATGATAATAGGTTATTGCATCCAAATTTTCTGCATGTCAGTCAAGGTTCTACTGAAAGATCAGACGTCCAACGTCGAGGACAAACAAAACTCTTCACATGGCTGATAATATTCATCTCAACTTCCCCTGGCTTTATAGATAAACACTTCCGTTTATTCTTCACATCTTATGCAAACAAAATAAATTTTAACAAAGTTGAGATAAATAGGTCAGTGCTGCAGTGTGAAGACTCTAAAAGCTTCAGTTAAAACTCTCAGATGAGCTCCCTTTGAAGAACATTAGACATATGATGAAATTTACAGTGCAGATTCTACAGCTTACTATCTACCATATATAATTGCTTATAAGTTGAGTCCAACTGCAAACTGCACAGACCCAGATCTGCCATTGCACTGGCAGATCTTGGTCTGTGCAGTCTGTTAGCAGTAATCAGAGAACAAACAACATATACCCTGCTCTGCAGACGCATAATGCTATGGCAGATAAGAATCTTTGTTGTTTACAATTTAGCTTGACTTATAAGTGAGTATGCACAGTATTTTAACAGTTAGGAGTGCAATTAGTGATGTGTGCATTGCAAAGGGTCCTTCTCACTATAAATCATACATAACCAAGCCCTATTCATTAGCATATTACATTTTACAAAATCAAAGTATTTTATAGTGACACTTGCCCAGTGTGAATTATGTGTTAATTTTAGTGCACACTGAAAAGGTTCAAGAAAAATGGCTGAAAAATGTTTATGTTATGATTATTTGAATCTGTAAATGATACATAATTGCAGCTGGATAGTAATGGACATTAGGCTGGAAGGTCCTTCATGTTATAAACGTGCTTGCTAATCATGCAATGCTCACACTTTATGTCAGTATTGGTCAGTGGTCCACATATCACGGTTCAAGTGACATATGTCAATATATTACTTTGTTCTGCTGGGGTTTAAACAGATGAACTTTTATCAGGAAAAAGAGGTTAGGAGATATGCATTAATAATAATAATAATAATAATAATAATAATAATAATAATGCTTTATTTATAGAGGGTGACTCATTGGTCAAGGACTATTCTCCCATGAGGCCCTCTTAAAAGGGGCCATAACTTAGGAATGTGCATTGATGAACTTGTATCATGAAATTAAAGTTAGTTGATGTGTATTCACAGGACCATAACTCCCCTAAATTGTGACATGGAAATCCAATTATTTCAACGTCTCATCAATATAAAGGTGCATGATAAATATGACTGAAATACAACATTAATTAGCAAAGCTATGCTGCAGAAACCACAATCTGGAGAACATGCAAACTGGGAACTTAGCTTTTCTCTGACAACAGTATTATGGAATACTGGAAATTAAACTTGTATGTGTCATATCATCAAAATAAATCTGCATGGTACATCTGGTTCAAATTCAACAATACTTTGCAAAAGTGCTAATACAGAATCCACAGCCAGGCTGATGGACAATCAGGGGCCTTAACTGCTGTAAATACTGTGGTGGAATGCTAGAAATCGAACTTATGTAAAGTTTCATCAATAGAAAGGTGCATGTTTAATTTGGTTAAAATAAACAAATCCTAAGTAACTTTATGCTTCAAAAACCAATGTTGGGAGGGTGGAAAATCAGGGGTCATAACCACTTTAAGTGATGCTGTATTATACTAGAAATTGAACTTGTTTGAAGTTTTTCAGCATAAAGCTACAAGTCACAATTGGTTGAAATCCAACAATCATTGGTAAAATAATGCTGCAGAAAGCAAATTCAGAAATAGACAAATAGGAGATGAAACTCCTGTAAATGATACTGTGGAACACTGCAGATCTATCAAATTCAAGGTCTATGAGAAAAAAAATAATAGTATGCCAAGTCTGACTGAAATCCAATAAACTTTGGTAAGTTATACTAGGGAAATTAAAAAGCTTTGGCAAAGTTATTCTGGGGAATCTAAAATCTGGACATGTAACAAAAAGGCATAAATCCAATAATGATGTCAAGGAATGGTGAAAAGTTAAGTCACTGATGGCCTGACCAATATCAAGAGTTTGGCTGAAATCCAATAAACCTTGGTAAAATTGTGCTGCAGAAAATAATGTAATGAGGATGGGCAAACTAGAGAGTATTTATAATAAAGATCTTATAAATAATGGTGTAGAATACTGGAAATAAAAAAGTAAAACAAAGATGCATGCTACTGGTACATCAGGCTGAAATTCAACAATCCTAGTAAAGTTAAGCTGTTGAAACCAAAGTTAAAAGGACAGGTAGTCTGGGGCCATAGCTTCTCTAAATGATTTCATTGAAAATAAAACTTTTTAGGGTCTTGTGAACATAAAGCAGCTGACCAAATCTGGATAAAATCAAAGAATGCCCAATAAAGTAATCTTGTGGAAACCTAATTGTTAATGGATGGAAAACATAAATACAAATGGCTCTGCAGAGTTCATACAGTGAGGTCACTAATTAATGTGTATGGCGTGTCCCATTAACATGGAAAAACATAGCAACTACTTCTAAATTGTTTTGGTATCATCTGTGTGTTTGCTGAAACCCTTGAAATTCTCATTATGCAAACTTTAAAAAAATAGAATTCAGAAATATTCTGAGTATCCAGACTGATTCAAAGGTCACTGGTTCATGACGAGTGCCATCCATTCATGGGATATTAACCCCATAAACTTCTATTTATGACTCCTATATCAGCATGCACGGAATTCCCTTTTCTTGCCTGTTCATTTGTATAAATGTGGAGCCTTGGTTGCTCGGTTAGGAGAACTTTGGAATCACAATCCACATCATAGGTTTAGTACCTGCCCAGGCTAACCTGGGTCTGCTGACTCGGTGTGTCCCTGGGAAAGGCAATTAACTTCAATTTTCTCAGTATGATGCAGCCAATATAAAAACACAACTCTGATGCAAAAGATGAACATCACTCGAGTCAGATTTTAAAATGACCTTAGTCCTCATTCTGGGGTTTATGGAAAATGGAAGTTAAAAAATATTAAAGAGTAATGCCGATACTGCTCAAGTTAATACAAAACATGTGCATCCCAGAGCAACGAAACTGAAAAGTTCAGGAAGGAATAAAACAATCTATTGAAACTAAAACATGCTGACACTTTCATTGCCATGCCAGTGAGATGGATACAGAGACAGCTGAGAATAAAACCTGGAATCCTTCTTGAAAAGTGATGTAAGAGATCTGCAGAAAAATCTATAAAATCAATTGTAAACAGTGCTCAGCTTCACGTCCAGGTATTTCTTTAGTGCTTTAACTTTTGCGCTTTATGGGACCAGAGATCCTGAAATCCCTGTACTTAATGGTCATGTCAGGTAGATCAAAGAGTTTAACTGGAACACACTCTGAGCAACTGGACATCGGTCACAGGATTTCTAAACTATCATTATATCAACTTGTCTTTGACTTGATTATAAATTATACTGCCAAATAAACACCTTAATGAAGTAAAATTCCAAGGTCACCCGATATAGTTTACAGATTGTTTCTTTGTTGGACAATCAATATGAATGTTGCCAATCAAGGTTAATTTAATGGTGATTAGATCCAGTTTACACAGTTTTGTCCAACAATTAATACAGGTCTTCCCATTTGTTTAAACACACCATAGATTCCACGACAAAAGTGGTGTCAAAGCTCATCTCCTGGACTGAAAAATTGCTGTTGTACAGACTTCAATTTTCTCACTAACATTACATCAGTCCCGCACACCATGTGGTTTATGTCATTGCATCAGCATGTGATTCCATTTGAGGTAGCAGAGGATAGTTTTGTAAACTGGTCCCTGTCAAACTTCTTAATTTAAGGCTATGGTGCGATATTATTGATTAATAATTAAAGATATGAACATATCTGTAAATGAGGTATTTCAGGCTAGTGTTGCTGAAATTTATGTGAGGCATGTACACTTCCCATAGTCGCTTTGCAATATGCAGACAGTGAAATACCAATAGTCAACTAGGAAGAAAAGCTAGTCACCCACAGCAGTAGATATGATGGTTGGAGGCAAGTAGAATAGATCAAAAACTGCCAGGATAGCAGCTATTTTGAATCACACCAGGCTGTTTAGTACACAATGTTTCTCAAATTATCACCTAGGCTTCATAGGGACTAACTATAATACACAGACTCCACTTTATCAATACACAATATGTATTTTTTACAGGATCTGAATTACACACTCAAACACAAAGACCCAAAATAAATATCATATGATCACACCTTGACAACCTGTCACATTAAGGAATATTATCAAAATATGAGACAATGTCCCTTGAAGCTGGATAATTATTATTATTATTATTATTATTATTATTATTATTATCAAAAGAATTTCTAGTAGTGAGTTAAACAGATTTTTAAGTGACCTTCCAGTCTTCTAGTTCATCTTTTCTTCATTAAAATTTGTATGGGAGCAATTGACCACCCATGTAGTACCCCCTTCATCTGCTCTTCAAGATCAAGTTTGTAATCCCAAATGAGTACTTGATAAAGGAGATGGGTAATCCCAAGCTACTGAACTGGAATTAATTGACAACTGCTTTGTTGGTCCATAACATCCTTTCACTGCAATACAATGGAGATATATACCAGCAGCTTATAATGAAATTGTGAAATAACCTTTGATATGAAATGTATGTCATATTGAGAAGGCCACTTACCCTAAAAGCAATTTTGCTAAAACCTTTGGGCTTGCTCCCTTTATTGAGAAGATCTTGGACATGATTAGGCTTTAAAAATTTGTATAATCAAGTCCACTGAAGGAGCTGATGCTCTACTGCTCAAAATGAATTTCCAGGAGTTCAAGATATGACAATTTGTTCTACTTAACTGCTGAATGTTAAAGCCATCTCTGACATTCTTGAGCAACAATATTTTCAAATTAGCCACAGTGGCTTTTCAGTGTGTTCATCTTGGCAGCCATATCTGATATCGGATATGAATCACTGTACTTCAGGACCAAGTAGATAACATCAAGCTGATATGTCTTTCCATTGAAGAGGAGAAGCAATAACAAGATTTTCAAGATGACTGTAATGGTGGCATTACTGGATGTCATATTGCCACGATTTTCATTTAGTGCTAACTACGGTAGATATCGCAAGAAGTCTTCTGTGACAACCTGATGTCTAAATGACTTTCCTTCTAGAAGCAGAGAAAATATTTTCAAGATGGTCACTGTGGTGGCCATATTAGATACTAGATTGGCACAATTTCTTATTTAAGACTAACTAGGCAACTTAAGAAGTCTTCCAGTAAAGTCACCATGCTGGTATAACTTTCCATTCATCAGGAGTAGTAATAACAAGATTTTCAAGACAGCTGCTGTCTTTTAGTGAAAAAAACCACACGTTCTTATTGTAATCCAGTCCGAATGTGCTGCAAAAGCAAGATTTTTATCAAGATGGCTATACTGTATTTCAAAGAGAAACCATTTTCATTTTATACCAGCTAGATATTATAAGAAGTCTTCTGTTGAAACCCTCACAATTTGTGTGACTGAAATGACTGATATAATAGATGCAAAGGGCAATTTTTTAATTCAAGCATGGTCTGTCTTGTACTAAAATGTGCAAGACTTCTGAAGGATTTATTGAACTTGTGATTCATGAATACACTTTCATGTTTCCAGACCTTGTCAAGTTAGCTTCAGTACTTAACAATCCCTGTATCCAGTGCAGCTTGTGAACAGGATTTTCTCAGCAAAATGTCCTCACAAGATTCCCTCAAAGGGTCTTGTGCTCTACTTGACAAAAAGAATTTCCCAGAAATCAAGATAAGTTCATTTCTTCCTTTTAACTGATGATTGCTGAAAACATCTGTAATACTCTTCAGTGATAAAAAGACTTTCAAATTAGTAGCTGTGGTGGACATATTGTATGTCAGATTAGCATAATTTGAATTTAGGACCAAGCAGGTGTCATTAGAAGTCTTTTGGTGAAAACTGGATGTTAATATGACCATCCAACCCAGGATATTAGTGACAGCAAGATTTTTCTTCACAGGCATTAGTGTGGCTATGTTGAACATACAGTACAAATGGCACTATTCTGATCTAGGACCAACTAAGTATACCAAGACCTAATAATGATAAAACAAAAACAACCCACGATGATATAGCAATCCATTTTGGATAAGTAGAGACCTCAGTATTTTCAAGCTGAGGGTCAGTTTCCATCATTTTCATTATGGATCCAGCTAGAACATTTAAGAACTCTTCTGATGTAAACCCCATGTCAAAATAACATTCCATTTAGTAGCAGTAGGAACAAGATGATATTCATGATGACCATCATCGTGCCTATATTGGATATCAGCTCTGCACTATTTTAATTTTGGACCCACAAGACATTATATGAAGTCTTCTGGTGAAAATGCATGTTGATATGACTTTATACTTTGGTGGAGTAACAATAAAAAGATTTTCAAGATGACTGCCAATGGAGGCCATAATGATTATCAGATTCACACCATTTCCATTAAGGACCAACTAGACATCATAAGAAGTCTTCTGGTAAAAGCACAATGTTGACATTACCAGCCATCTAGAAGAACTTAGAGACAAGATTTTCAAATTGGCCATTGTGGTGGCATATTGGAGGTCAGATTGGCACCATTTTCATTTAGGACCAGCTAGACAGCATAAGAAGTTTTTTCAGTGAAAACCCTGTATCAATACAACATTTTGTACAGGAGAAGCTGCAAAGAGATTTTCAAGATGGCTGCTGTCGTGACCATACTGGAACTCAGAATGACACCATTTTTATTTAGGATCAACTAAACATCATAGAAAGTCATGTAGTTCAAACACCATGTCAATATAACTTTCCAATCAAATGAAGTAGTGATAAAGATTTTGAAGATGGCTGCCATGGTGGCCATACTGGATATTGGATCAACAACATTTTCATTTAATACGAACTAGATATCATAGGAAGTCCATGAAAACCCCATCTTGAAACAATCAGCCACTCAGAATGAATAACAAAAACAAGATTTTCAAGATGACCACTGGTGGTTATATTGGATTTCTGAGTGACACCATTTTCTTTAACTATCATCTAGACCATGAAATGAATTTGTGTGTAAAATTTCATCACAATCCACCTATAAAAACTACAACAAGGTTGTGCAAAAAGATGGACATAATATGAACATGTAATAGACCATTCCATTACCTCTTCTAACCTCTGACCAATATAGTCCGATAAATCCCCCAAGTCAGTGTTGATACTGATGGATTATTTGTGAGTCTGATATCACCTATTCAGAAAATCTAGGAATCATTTGCAGACATGTGTGTCTGCAACATGTTGCTATACATTGCAAACACTTATGGCATAATTCTTGCTGATCTTGAGTGTAATGTTTCAAAATTAAGGTAGATGTTTTGTTGCAGCACATTTTGTCATGGTCAGCACGACATGTAACCATGAAGATTTACTAATGGGCTAGGCTCGCAATAAATTGCTGCCTGCAAAGGATGGGATATGTTCTGTTTGAGGGGAATGATTGGATTTTAATTAAAGCCCCTTCGGATAATGGCGAGACAGATAGGATAGAGTGATTTTAACGTAAAGTCACAAAGTGGAAAATGACAAAGTTGAGACAAGCCAGAAACAATCTTGCGTCATTTGAAGTAAGTGTCATAAAATGAAAATTCCCAGACTAGTTATTACTACAGATGGAATAAGGAGAATTATTTTAGTTTTGATGGGTATATTAAAACACTGGTGGTTAGAGAAAGTTAATCCTGATTGGTTAAGCTAAACAAGGGTGTGTGTTTCTCAAATGAAATTCAATGTTTTAAGTAATTTCCCTCGCGAAATTCGATAATCCATGTTTTCTGCCAAAAGGGAAGTCTGAGGGACTCCAAGGAAATCAACAAGCAATTTTTCTCATGAAATAAATCATCCAAGGGATGGGGGTCTGGAAGAATCTGAAAGACCGAGAACCAAAGAAAAATTTGGCTGCACAGAAAGAGCGAGTCTCAAAAAGGCACATAGGTATTGTCTCAATCTATTTCTAAGAGAAATAGTTATCATTCAAATGTCATGTTCATTTTATTTATGAAACTGATTAAACTGTTATATTTTACATATGGGGGCTCATGTTGTTCTATTCTATATCTTTACTCAAAGGTCTGTTATTCTATACATTAATTTCATATTTTATTTTATTGTTTACTTGATCTGGGCAATAATACCGTGGCCGATCATCTCCTAGATTATGATAACCAAAGCACCACAACAGGTAGTGATCATATATCACACCCCTCACACTAAGCTACCTTTTGGTGATAAGTGCAGAATATTTCCTGATCAAATCCTATGTTTGGCAACTTGTAAATCCATGTGGAATAACATAACTCTATGTCATATGTCCATTTTGAATTTCATACAAGATATGGCTGTTACAATATACCAGTAAGTGTCTAACCTGTACGCAGGAGTGATCTTGAAATATCTGCATGCAACAAATATGCACATTTAATGAATAGATGACATCAGACCAACACATTATCCATCAGTATCAACACAGATTTTGGGGTCTTATTTATCGGACTGTGACCAATTTAACTCAAACTCAAACTCTGAAATATGCTAAATTCTGAGAGTCTAAACAGACTTTTGATAATAAGGCTTGTTGACCCTCACCTTCATTAAATGAGCTTTTGGTGACATGAAAGCAAGGAGAAAATAAACTTGCTTATTCAGTTGTCCAACAGCAGATTTCTACAAAATTCAAGCATCTACAAAGTGTGGCTACCTTATGAAGATACCCTAATTAAGATTAAAAAAAACAGAAATATTTTTTTTTAAAAATGGACAAACAAAATAAATGTAATAGGTATGAATGTATTTTAATTTGATTTCTTTAAAATTTCATATGTACTTGCCAAAATGATCTTTACTCTCTTTGACCCCCAATTTATAAAAGATGTGGATCCAAAGAGAAAACATTGATATAAAATCCAAGGGAAAACACTATTATGACTATCCATTCTGGAGAAGCAAAAAAAAAATTTTAACACAGATACAATGATGGCCATAATGCTCATCAGACTGGCATTATTTTTAATTTCAGACCATCTATACATAAGAAGTCTTGAAACTCCATCCTGATATGACCATTCGTTCTAGAGGAGTTGCAATAACAAAATTTTCAAGATGATGGCCATAGTAAATGTGTTAAGTAAACCTTTTTATTTGGGTCTAACTAGATATCACAAGTCTTCTGGTGAAAACAACATATCAATATGACCTTATGTTGAGAAGTAGCAATAACAAGACTTTCAAGATGGCTGCTTTCGTGGCCACAATGTTACGTCAGATGTTTTTATTTGGGACTAACTATACATTATACAAAGTCTTTTAGTAAAACCCAATCTTGATATGACCATCCATTTAGGAGAAATAGCAACATTTTCAAACTAGCTGCTGCAGTGACCATATTGGATGTCTGAGCAGCATCATTTTCACTGGCAATAATTAGACCTTGGGAAGAATGTGTGTTAAAAGTTCAATGGCAATCCTCTACAGTAGTTTAGAAGCAGTAGTAATAACAAACTTGGGCTACCTTACAGATGGATGTCATACAGCAAGCCATTGGATAAACTCTTGTGGTCTATGAGAAAGTATAGCTAAAACTAATTTTCAACATTGTAATTTTAATTGCTAAAACAATTTGTATGTAAAGTACTTCACCTACTGTTGAAAATTTGCAGGCTGAACGAATATAACATAAAATTTCAATTCTTCTTCTGAACATAAGCTCAAACTGTGTAAGAAAATCACAGAAAATTTTGCAATCTTTTTAAACACATAAGACAACTTAAGCAACAGTAAATTAACATATGCTCAAAACTAAAAATAAAATGATATATGACAAACCTGACTAATGAGGCAATCTTTAAATTTTTGAATTGTTACACCATTTTGCATACAAAATCCTTTGCAACATTAAGGATAATTTTGAATTTTATTCAAAGCTGAAGCTTCTGGGATGTATTTTCACAAGTGAGACACTTCACTTTAAAGGTTTTCCATTAATAAATGTGGACTCAATATGAACAATTCCAAACAATTTATAACTGGATGTAACATTGCTGTACAAATATTAGAGGCTTATTCGAAATGAAGGCCACAAACAACATGCAACACACAGAAGAAATGCAACACATGATGGATAATGAGTGACACCTGAGCACAGGTAGTCAATTACTCAGCAGTCATTGGCCTTTATGACTGTTTGTTTAAACATTGCAATATTTACCTAATAAATGTCCAACTTTACATCCAAGTATAAAACTAATCAATGAACCTGCCACAATGTTATGTCAATAACTAAAGCTATAGTTCATGAGGACATACAATACTGTCTGAAGCCAATAACATGTTTTCCTCTCACCAAGGTTCAAAGATAGGTTGGTTGGTTATTGGGTATATCATACAGAGCAAATAGGAGTCAAAATTCCTTTCCAAGTTTCCCATGGGCACACAGAGGCTGCCAATCTGGTCTGGTCTGGTCTGGTATTCAACTTGCGACTCTTGTATTACAAGTCCAACACTCTACCAATTGAGCTACCAAAGTACCCTTGAACATAACCATTAGAAGAATGAATGATTCCCTCCAACCCCAACTAAATGTAGCTATCATAAATGTAACACTACCATACTTTATCAATTTCATGTCCATCAACAATGAACTTTGATCTATCAATTACCATGAAGTTAAAAAAATTGGGCGCAGGAAACTTGAAGAAGGAGGACTGGTCATGTGGAACCCAAAATGACAATTTCAGTTCCAGTGATCTATGGGCCAAAGAATTGATAGGAATGTGCCTCTGCTGAAGTGTTGACTTCCTATGAAGTCTGATGAATACTGGATAAGGAATCTTGACCTGCCAAGTAGAAAGAAAAAAAAGATTCATTGTTGGCTTGAGTAACCTTGACATTTCATTAGTTGGCTCAAGAATCAAAAGGATGCTACTCATGTCCAAGTGTACTCTACCTATGAAGTTGATGACAATTAGGTAAAGAAAACTGGAACTAGCATGCAGAAAGGACAATGACATTTTCAGTTCCAGAGACCTTGACCTTGGATCAAGCAACCCCAAAATCAATAGGTTTCCACCTCTACCCAATGGTAAGGCACATACAGAAGAAAAAGAACACAGCAAACTAATGGTATGTTACTGATCCCCTGCACATCAGGTCTGGGGGATAAAAATAAAATGATAGCCATTTTTACTTTACTGTCTAATAACCATATTTCTACGAGAATGTATAATGATAATAAATTAGAGATGAATAAATGAACAGAGAGTGCACTAAGGTAACTGATACTCTACTGTCCTAAAGGAATTTCCAGGAATTCAAGACCAATTCTTCTTTATAACTGCCAAGTGTTGAAACTATCTCAGATCTTCTTGAATATGAAGGTTTTTAAATTAGCTAATGTGGCAGCCATATTGGATGTACAATTAGAATCATGTTCATTTTGGACAAACTAGGCACCATTCTAAGATCTTTAGTGAAAACCCCATGTTGATCTGACCCCATTCATGAAGAATACCAGTCAGATTTTCAAGATGGCTGCTATAGTGACCATCTTGGATATCTGAGCAGCACCATTTTCATTTAGGACCAACTATACATTATACAAAGTCTTATAGCGAAACTCCATCTTGGTATGACCTAAGTGATTAGAGCATCAGCCTCAGATGCAGGAGGTCACAGATTCAACCCCCCCACCCCCAAGTCATACCAAAGACTTATAAAAATGGTACTAGCATCTGCCTAGCTAGGCACTTAGCATTCAGAAGTCAGTGTTAGGACTGGTCAGCCTGGTGTCAGGATAAAGTGACTAGGCGGGACATAATGCTACATGTCAGCCGCACGATGCCACCATCACAATGCCGACATCGTAGTGATATGACTGACTTTTTTAATGCTTTATTAAAAATCTAAATCACACACACATTGCTGATATAAATATTTAAATAAAATTTCTTTTATTGCTGATATAAATATGTAAATAAATAAATTTTCTTTTATCTCCAAGCTCTTCAAAGAAAGCATTTACAGAGTGTATTCTTTTAATAACTTCCAGCTGTCAAACTGGCATATGGCTGTCCAGCATGCATACTTTTCCTCTAACAAATGACAATAATATTCACAAGGTGCAAATGTATTGGCTCTTCTCCCGGAATCCACAGATCGGAGAACTAAAATCATAATTTAAATGCAAGCTATGACTAAAACAAATACTGCCTGCAGGAACAACATATAATTTGTGTCCATATACAGATTCCATGGCTCACAAGTCCAGGGGTAAAAGGAGATTAGATGGAGTTGGAGGTGGCAGAATAGGCTAACAACTGAATTTATTCAAATGCATTCGTACAGTATGTCAATGGGAGACTGTCATGGAGAGACATTAATAATACTCGTATACTTTCCATGACTTTCAAAATGCACAGGAAAGTGGTGATTTCAGTAATACACAATTTAAGCTGCTCTGTGGTTTATTCATACAATCCACTGGTTCATGTCAAATAAATGTCACTTTTGCACAGAGCCACTTAAATGCCACTGACCGATTGTAGAACCTTGAAGATCTAACAGGACAAAAAGGGCTCATACATGCATATTATAGCTCATGGGAGGTAAGCCTGCAATAGCATAATTTGGTCAAGTCCATTTTACCTATCAGCAGGCCCATGTTGATTATAAATCAATAGAATGAATTTCAGCTAATTGTTGAGAACTTTGTCCTCACTGAAAAAATGGAGCATAACGGGAAATGTGTCTCAAGTATTACAGCTACAATAATTATTATTGGATTTGTTTGTTACTTGGAATAAAAAATACAAACTCTCCCTTAAGTTGTATCATACCATTTGTGTCTATAATAATATTTACATGCATACATTGCACATTTATCTCAGTCGACCTATTGGATCAGTCAAAGGAAGTCACCAAGAATTAAAGTGGTGAAGTGGCATTTTTGTTTAGTTTAGAGCAACTGACTTTTGTGTAGTTTGATTAATCCAACTTTTACCAACTACCACTTTTCATTATTTTGAATACAACAGCTTTATAAGACATGGGAAAACGACTGGATTTACTTTTGTACATGGGATACCAATTTTAGCGGATTTTGTAGTTGCTACAATCCACAAATTTAATGACCAAATACAAAATAATAGACCTATGATGAAAGTTTAAGGCAGAAGCAAGATCTGTTCTAGAACTGAAACCTTGAGGGGAAATTCTCCCCATGTTTGGAAACAAGAGTTCCTCAAAGGGACTGATGCTCTACTGTTCAGAAAGAATTTCCAGTAATCCAAAGCAAAGCCATTTCTTCATTTTAACTGTTGCATTGAATCCATCTCTGATATTTTTGAGTGATAATAAAAATTCTAAACTGGCTGTTGAGGTAACCATATTAGATGTCAGAACAGAACCATATGCCATATTAGATGTCAGAAGTGAACCATATTCATTTAGAACCAACCAGACATCAGTAAAATCCTTTACTGTATATGAAAATCTAGAATAGATATGGCCATCCATTCAGGACAAGTAATGACTGCAAGATTTTCAAGATGGCCATCTTAGCAGCTATATTTGAAAGAAGATTGGCACCACTGTCATTTAAGTGCAAACAGATATCATAAAAAGTCTTCTGGTGACCCCGCCCCCCCATGAGAATATGTCTTTCTGTTTAACAGGCTGGTTGATTAGTTGGTTGCTTGCTTGGCTTTGATGGTACTTTTAACACATTAGTAGCTCATGCTGAGGATTTAGGAGCTAATAAACTTTCCAAGGACACACTAAGGCAGCTTGGTTCGGAAGGGTATCAAATCATTTAGAAGTGGTAACAAAAACAAAAAAAAAATTCAAGACGGCTGTCATGGTGGTCATATTGGATTTCAGATCAGCTTGGTTTTCATTTAAAACAACCAGATATCGTAAGAAATCCTTTTGTGAAAACAATATTTTGATACAAGCATCCATTAAGGAGTAGTACTAAGATTCTCAAGATGGTTGCCAGGGTAACAGCCATATTTGCAGTTAGATCAGTACCAGTTTCATTTAGATCAACTTGACACTATAAAAAAATCTACTTGTGAAAATCCTATATCAATATGACTTTCACTTTTGGATGCACAGTGATTGCAAGATTTTCAAAATGATCTCCATGATGGCCATACTGGAGGTCAGATCAGCACCATTTGTCATATGAACCACCTCCACTATTTCTGCGTGCAGTAATTTATAGAGATATCATACATTTTGTTTGCTTTAAATTTTTTCACTAAGAAACCCAACAATCCATTTAGATCATCTCAGCATTTCTGTGTTTATTTGGCTGTAGGATTGAATGAGAATTAAAAAAAAAAATAATAATCTGATGCATTTGCAACTTCCCAGTCAATCCTTGTTTTGTCAATTGCCAAGGTAGTCAGAATGGTAGCTATAATCATCCTTTCAGGATATGATCCCAAGGGTTGACCTTGATGTTGCAACTGACCATTTACATTTCAGGAACAACATCATAAAATACAAGTCACCCAAAATGTGAAAATTGAGTCAAACTGACTTACTTTTGGTTTAGCTGAATAAATTTTGCAAAAATATATCCACATGCCAATTTTCATGAATGACAGCAAAATAGGGTCCAAAAATATTGTGGGAAAAAATGAACAGCTGGAAATACAAGTCAATCTAGCATGAAAATCAGGGTCAAAATGACCTAGTTTTTGCAAAGATGAGCTAATCGCTGGCTTAAAATATTTAGACAATAAAAAAATAATTACATTTTTTTTTTGTCTGAATAACTCATATATTATTTAAGATTATAAACATTCCCCAATGTTTTGTCAGGAAAATTCATATTTCTTCTATCAGGATTATGTATTGATGCACCCAGCATGTTCAATGCTGGTTGAAAGTGGTCTAGGTAAACTCAGTTGTATTATATCCTTGCATGCCAATAAAGAAAACTTTCAATATAATGTTTCAGTGGGGTTTTTCTGCAAATAAAGAATTCTAATTGCATTTCTGGTGTTAGTTTCTTGTTTGTAAAACTATGTCTGTCTGTTCATCATGTATATGTACTGATATTGGTAACAAGTGTCAACCCGCCCATAATAATATAATAACTGTACTTTTAATTTCTGTAAAGTGAGGGCAACTTGTGGGTGATACTATGTTTTTTAATCTCAGTAAGTATTAATAAAATCAAATGTTAAAGTTCTACATGTCTCAATCACCACAAGAACACCTTATTAATGAATGTGACCCACACTAGTGACCAGAGCCAGTTTAAATATCAACAATGTTTCATAATGTAAGGATTATCTTTCAGCATAGAATGATAGATTATCTTTGACCTCAATGTATCACCCAAAAGATATAGATCATATTATCTTACCTCAGAAAATCTGACTGACAAGGCATTATTTTTTTCAAGGATGCTTATAGCAATCTCAACATTACCAATCCAAATACGGCAATATCTGCCTTAAAATATCATAACGAGCCAACTCACTTGTACTGGTTCAGGAATTTCATTATGGAACACCATTACTTGTAACAATGCTCAAAGCAGAAAGATCGAACAGACTATGTCCAAGCTCAAAGTAGAAAGATCGAACAGACTATGTCCAAAATGAGGTTATCCAGAATAAATTTGCCACTGAATAAAACTAAGACATCATGAATATGTGAAACTGTATCCGAGATATTTGACCACTTTATCACAAATAAGTGTCAATCCTATTTCACTTAGTTGGAATGGGAAAACAAAGATGAAAATACCTGAAGACATTTTTAAATAGTTATATCACTAAAATTATTCCAATATACAAAAAAAAACATTAACTGTCTACATCAAGTCCTTAGGTATATCACACTAGGTAATCACAAGTTATGGAGTTATTTTTATTCATTTGTACTGACAACACCTTCAATTAATCCATGCAATAATATTGGTAATTAAAGCTGTTTCACTATCTAATGATTGTCTACTCAAATACCTGGGTCTTTTTAGTGCCAGCTTTTGAAAAAAAACATGCTTAGTATTTTAAAACTTTTGGTTGCTGGTGTTATGGGCTTAACACCATTTTTCAGCACATGACAGATTATACATGCCAGCCAGTATAACTGGTGGGTCAAGAACCTGGGAAGAACCACAGACCCACAATAAGCTACTGGCAAGCTTTCTCACATACCCACATACGCTGAGCCTGAGACTCGAACCCACACAGACAGAAGTAAAATGGCTGTGATCAGTAAAGGTGAGTTCTTCAGACCACTCGGCCACCCAGGGCCACAAAATATTTTGTACTACTGAAATGTTAACAAACTGTGAAAATATGGTGTCTGGAGAATCTGAGGGGCAGGATATTCAGGTTAATTATACTACAAATTTTCTTTATTGTATGTCAAATTGGGTCCAAGATATTGTGGGTGTAATGAAGCAACAGCTGAAAATACAAAAGCCACTCAAACATACAAATTAGGAAACACTAACCCAGTTTGGGTATGACTGAGATACTTGTATCCAGATGTATCTACATGCCAATTTTTATGAGTGTTGGTAAAATAGTTTAAGATACAGTGGGTGTAATGAACAAAAACAGCTGAAAATATAAGCGACTCATGAGCAAATAAGGTCATACTGACCTAGTTTGGGGTATTGCACAGTTGTTCTCCCAGTGGTATATCCACAAATAGCAACCCATTAGGGCCCCTGTAATGATCCAGTTACAAAGGGTGCTTGGCATGCTATGCACTAATCCAATGAACTTTTTTAATCAAGTAAATACATTCACACAAAAGCAAGATTTGACTTACCTGTAATGCACATATTAGAATATATTAAATTTCTATGCAGTGGCACTAACGACTTACATCATAATACAGTGTTAACAGTAAGTACAACAAAGTTGGCTTTTCTTGTGAGGATTTTAGTTCAGAAAACAGGAAAAAAATTCAATTAGTCAGACTTACCATAACACTACCAACCACAAACATGCATATTATTTTACAGGCCTTACAACCAAACATTACCAACCAAAAACATGCACATTAATTTACAGGCCTTATGACCAATCAAAAAGAAAAATAATCGCTTCCCAAAAATTACTATAGCTTTAAGATGATTGGCTTATGCAATACAAAATAGGTCTTGTCTTGTATCACAACACAGCTTTGACAGGGCTTCATCAGCCATGTGGAAGTAATACACCTGTTAGAGTGCCAGCATTCCTGAACTAGGGGGTCCATGACCTACACGATATACTTGCACTGTAGATACTGTGTTTGTTAGTTGGACAGAAATGGCTAAATACGTAATACATCACTGATTCCTGCAACAGTCTTTCATTCAGGACTAGCTTCAACATACATCACAAAAGTCTTGTAAAACAATGTCTTCTCTCATAAAAATGAATCAGAACTTTTGGATATATACATACTGATATGGAGGGTTTATGCCACTAATATGGTTGGTTTATGCCACGACAATAGAGTTAAATGCCTTGTATAGAGGTGTACCACACGAGTCCATCCTGGATGGTATGGACAGGATTCAAACCATAACCCACCATTGCATGTCCAAGCTAATTACCGAAAACATGCAGCAGAAGGAAATATAACTGCAATATAAGATACATTAGGTTGAATCAACAAAGTTTCATCAGTTAAAAACAAGCTGTGATTAGATGCAATAGAGTTAATGATGCCAGATGCAACAAGTAAATGGGTAAGAATACACTCACTCAAACATGAAATTAAGTCACAGTGACATAGTTATGGATGGTTGAGTCACTCCTTGAGATGCATCCACATATCAACTTTCTTAAGGTGTACATTAAATAGGGTTCAAGATATTGTGGATGTAATGAACTTATAACTGAAAATAACCAGTCACTAAAGAGTAAATATTTGATCACAGTGATCTAGTTTTGGTCTGGATGCATTAATCACCCTGAGATGCATCCATATATAAATAATCATGAGAGCTGGAGAAATAGTGTTCAAGACAGTGAGGCAGATTTTCAGTACAGTAAGCATACAACATTTTAATAACAAAAGGTATTAATTCATGCCTGAAATGACGTGTCAAGCCAAACTGTTCGCAGAAGGTTGGGCATATCTTTCCTAAAATTAAAGAATGTCGGACTGTGTGGCTACACACCATAAGGCATGGATTTAAACTGTAATCACCACCTAGCAAATTCAACTATGTTACCAAGCAACATTTTATCGAAGATGACTACGAAACAGTAAACTATCTTGGTAGGTTTACTTCCGTTTTAATGATAAAAAATTTTTATCATGGTATTTGCATTCTGACAAAAGTTATCATGAACATGAAGTTGTGACCATTAATAATATTAATAGTAATAATAATAATAAGAAGAAGAAGAAGAAGAAGTGGAAGTGGAAGAGGAAGAAGAAGTGCAAAACATTAACATATGCAAAATTATGACTAAATTTTACATGTGCAATTATGACTAAAAAAAAACTGGATTATTTGCAATAATGATAATAATAACAAGAAGAAGAAGAAGAAGAAGAAGAAGTGGAAGAGGAGGGGGAAGAGGAAGAAGCACAAATATTAACATGTGCGATTACGACTAAAAAAACCAGGATTATTTGCAATAATAACAATAATAATAATAACAATAAGAAGAAGAAGAGGATTTGTGTGTGTGTGATTTGGATTTTTAACATAGCTTTAACTATTTTTCAGTCATATCGCTACGATGTCTGCAGTGTGGCAGTTTATATTGATGTCGAGCACTGGGGCATCATGCCGCAGACATGTAGCATGATGTCCCACCCAGTCACATTATCCTGACACAAGGCCGACCAGTCCTAATAATGCTGAGTGCGAAGCGAGGCAGCTGTTAGTACCATTTTTATAAGTCTTTGGTATGACTCAGCCGGGGATCGAACCCACGACCTCCCGCATCCAAGAAGAAGAGGAAGAAGAATAAACATTAACATGTGCAATTATGACAAAAATACCCAGGATTATTTGCAATAATAATAATAATAATAATAATAATTTTATTATTATCATCATCATCATCACTACTGAAAGGATAATAGAAGCACCAGAATAACAACAACAACAATAGCAATAGTAATAATAATAATAATAAGAAGAAGAAGACGAAAAATAATAATAAATTGTACTTGGTATAAATTTCAATATCAATGTGACGGTGGGTGTTTTGGTATAAAATGGTAGAAAACAATAAAAGAATGCAATTACAAATCACCCATGTCAATATGTATAAAGTGATTTCTGGTTTGTATGATGCATGTATACATAAAACATGCTGCAGACAGGAAGATAAATTGACAGTTCTGTTATTTACATCACTTTGCACACAAAAGAACATTGAGATTCCAAGAAACAAAATACATGATACAAGAAATTTTATTTCATGATCATAGTATAGAAAATATAAAAACACTAAACTCTGGGAAGCTATAATACCGATAAATATAGTCATTTGAACAAACTGAAGCACCACATTCACACTGAGACTAATCAATCTGACCATCCATTTTAATGGAAATTTCTGTAATATAGGCAACTCCCTTTTCCACTAAGGCACGACAAGCACTTTTCAGAAAGTTATGAGTACTGGTTGAACATAGACAAAGTAAAATGAAATTGCACAAAGTGCTGCCTTCAATATCAGGGGGAGATAACTGACCAATGTCCTCCATTTGGCTTGAACAACCAATGCCTGACATAATCATAATATCACAATATAATCATAATATAACACCACTGACAATTATTCCCACCTCTTGCAGATTCTACCATCTGTCAAAAAAAGATATCCCTATATTTATTCTTGCATATTTAGAAGGAAATGAACATCATGAATTGAAAATCCTCTCCTTCTCAATTTAACCAACAAATGTTAAAAAAATGAAAAATAAATTACAACACAGACCAACAACTGATCATGGGCATTATTTCAGGAGTTATAGTAGCTCAGGGGTTAGTATACCAGACTTGCAACTGAATGGGTACAGTTTAAAATCCTAAGATAGGATCAGCAAGGTTGACTACCATAGTGTCAATAGGTGTGGCACATTACCCCAGTCACCTTTTGCACCAAATAATCTTCATGTGCTGATGTCTCACAACTCCACACCAAACCATGCATGATTATTGTTTTCAAATGGAGAATGCAAGGCCAGCACCAAGTGGCTCAGTCACCAGTCAAAGATAGTATCATTACTGTGTGGGTGTTTTTAGATTTTTAACAGAGATTTAACAATTTTTGTCATATCACCATGATGTCTGAAGTGTGGCAGTTTATAGTGGTGTCTAGCACTGGGGCATCATGACGCAGACATGTAGTATCATGTCCCACCCAGTCAAATTACCCTGACAAAAAGCTGACCAGTCCCAACACTAGCCTCTTAATGCTGAGCACCTTGTGAGGCAGCAGCTAGTACCATTTTTTGTAAGTCTATGGTATGACTCAGTCGGAATTTGAACCCACAATCTCCCCCATCCAAGGGGGACACTGTATCCACTGTATCCACTTAGGCCACTGGGGCCATCTTAATACCATGATTATGTAATTCATCAGCTGTTTAGTGCCATTTTGGCTTTTACCAAAATATAAAATAGGACTATAAACTGGTCCAGCAGGATACAAGTAAACAGATTTAAGAAATGTTTAATCTTGGTGACAAAAAATTCATGGTTTGGTACAGTAGTAAAGGGAAAATTGTGTGAATACAATTTAGTAGTGTCAGATGGTTTACCTTAAAAGTAAAAAGAACCTAATATCTTTTATGGTAGATTTCAATTCATTGACCCATAAAAAAAAACTACCATATTTCTGAATTAACAGTATTTGTTTTAATTTTTACTTATGTATCACTACTTGGAATCATTTCTGAAACATTTTCCTGTAAAACATACACATGCAGTCACCCCTTCTTGTAAAACCACTCCGTATGCTGCTGCCCCTCTGATTATGCATATGACTTCACATCATTAAATATATTTTTTGTCTTTTTAGTGCTCTATTATGACAAAGACTTGCTGAAATATCCTCATTACAAGGTTCCCTCATTTATAACATAAGTCACTCTTAAGGCACCCATAAAACAAAATCTGAAAATAGTGGCTTAATGCTCCTATGATCAAATGTTTGCTGGAAATTTAAAAATGTTTTAAGATCAAATACAAACATTTTGTTGTCCAAAATACAAATTTGTGTTTGTAATCTTTTATTTTGAATTTTCTAAAAAGAACTTTAAATTGCACTAGAATAAGCTCTAAATATGTTTGTACAGAAAAATGCTATCTTCAGGGCAACGAATTTAAAAGAAAATGGAATCAAGGTACACTGTACTATAAACCTAAAGGTATTTTCTGCAACTGTTAAGGTAACCATTTCTTCAAAAGGTTGCCATGTACACTTACCTATTTCCTGCCTAATCCATCATTTTCACCAGCCTGACAGAAACAGATGTAGCAAGAGCAATATCAGATGCTGGGAGGGGGAAGGCATCTCTTCCCAATAACCCAACAGACAAGTGATGAGTCATGACCTACATATCATGTATGTAAAACAAATGCAAAGCCATATACAAAGCACGCACACACACACACACACACACACACACACACATTATTGAACTATAAATCCTACCTGTAGCAAATACTGGGCATTTGGAGGGATACTTAAGTGCTAACCCAATTTCAAATCTGTCAAAATTTCATGTATTTACAGGTAAATTATTTATTTATTTTAAAAAAAGCATGAATCCCCAAGAAACAAGATACAGTGACATGAAATGCTAATAGTACACATGATATATAAACTTAAATATGCTGTACTTTGCTTGAGAGCAAGCATTTTATTTTATTTCTTTTAAACTGTCTAATGTTTAAGTACTTTCAGAAGTCTGTTCATAATGGATTTTGATACTTTTAAAATTTAAAATTAGGTTGCAGCATGGCATAATCCGGCAAATGATGTTATATGGACAAATAACAACAATGAATTTTCACTAAAAGCCTGGATACAGTACTTTATCTTTTAATGAAGTTACCAGTGTTTACAGCATTATTGAATAAGTTTATAACATTATCCAAGTCAGTTTTGTTAATAATCATTCTAATTATAGCATTTCTAAAATTTTCATTAACAGTTTGAGAGAAACCTTGAACTTGAACAGTTCCAGTTTAAAGCACCATGACCCAGAAAATGGAGCGACTACGAAACTTCTATTAATATCCAATGTTGCAAATACTGTCATCATGTAAAAATGAATGTCCTTATAATCCATACAATGGATAAGATATGATGCTGAGAAATGGTTGAAGTTAAAGATACATATCTGCACATATATTATGTACAAATGTGAACAGTTTGGTAGCATTAATATATGGGTAAATGCAATATTCAAGTACAACAGCTACCATAAAGATCATGCACAAGTCAGAGCCAACTATGAGCAACACAGATCCTGATCTGCCAATGCATACCACACCAGCAAATCAGAGTCTACTGATTTGCCATTTATAGACAGCAGACTCAAATTTGTTGGTGCATTATATGACAACAGATCTGTGTCTATGCTGTTTGCAGTTGAATCTGACTTAATTGCATGTATATAAGATATTTTCTGTGTTCTGTTTATTTAATTTGTATTGTGTGCTGGCTTTTGTCCATAATTATATGTTATACCGTATTTACTGCAAGTTTTCGGACACCGTTTTTGGGGGGGGTAAATATAATATTTAAATGCCTTGTAATTTTTCGGACGTTGCTCCACTATAATTTTTTCTACAATTTATGTTTTCGGACACAATCTAAGAAGATTTGCTGCCTCGTTTTAAAGTAAAATTCACAGTGTGTTTGCCATTAATTTAACTGAAACAAAGTTTGCTTCATTTGGTCGCCAATGATTTAATGTGATCACGAAAGTCCATGGATTGGTTGTCAGTGTAGACAGCGTTACACACGAAACCACTTCACGCAGGTGTGACAGTTATGGCTTTGATTAGAAACCATGACCCCTGCTTTATATCATTAAACGATACATCAGAGAGTCAGTATGGATTAGTAAATTCATTGGCATCGAGCAACAAAACAAACCCCTTATCCCCAAGGCATTATGTACTACGGGTTTAAATGTAGCTATTGTTCTACAGGTAATAAACCTCTTTGTAGACGACAAGTATTGATTGTGGGTTCAACATGTTCAGTACATCGTGTGCTCTTTTAACGAAATCCAGATGGCTGCCCTTTATTTCCGAACACACCTGTCAAAGAAATCCCACATATTATAGTAGGAACAATTATCACCTAGACACCTGAAATCTCCAACATGCATCAAAACAATCTTTGAGCAGTCAGTTGTTTCGAGTCGGCAGCCTCTACTCATTTTGAAGATACCCTCGGCTAGGTGGGAAACAAAAAGAAGAGAAAACCACAACAAACAGATCACCTTTATTTTAAAAAAATACCAACATCTTAATGACTCGTATATTGCAACTTGCTTGTTATTTTTACCCTTCCTAGGCATGCGTACAACACTCACCCCATATGGAGCATCTCACCCTTGGTGCTCTAAGATTAGCCCTCATACATGTACCGGTATTTCTACTCTTGATACTAAAATGTTTCTGTCATAAATATCTTCAGAATTATAATTCCAATTTTTTTAAAATTTAGTTTATATTAATATCTTAATTACACAGACATAAAGCTTGCATGCATTTGTAAGGTAGATTTTATTGATCACTGATTAGTAAAGGGTTAAACTGGATTGCACAATTACTAATATGGCAGTTCTTTTGGAAAATACACACACAATCGCGGCTCTAATACATGTATGGCTGCATTTTCTGGTGGATGGACATGTATCAAATTGGCAAAATAGGCAAGTAATGCCTGTTTTTCATTCATTATCCTTTCCGTGGTGTTAGACAAAATACTTGTTTTACTTCATGGCAGCACGTCGTCATGTGAGCTAATGGTAACTTCGTTACGAACCGGGGGGGGGGCACAAATTTGTCTTCCCGTTTGTTTTCGGACACTTAATTAAAGAATTTAATATGTATTCAGACAACAAAAAAAAGTAATTATTTTTTTGCCATCCGAAAACATGCAGTAAATATGGTACATATTAAATTTTTATTGTGTGACTGACCTTTATTAAGGATAGGATTTGGGTTTATGTCTAACATCATGTAGAGTAAACATGTTTACTAGGTCTGAGTTCCAGATACAGCCTTGATTCTGACCTGAGAATTTTCTAGAATGACCGATATCCTGGTCCTCATATTGTGTCTCAGGTTTTTATATTAAGGTTGATTATATCAAAATTACTCATTCTACATCTTAACATCAATCTTAGCTGAATCAGTTTAAGTTAGTTTCAGTTAATATTTTGAGAGGATTTATTTAAATTATTCACTGGAATTACAATGTGCTCATTGATTTAGGCCTAAACCATTATTTTGTGATTATTAATCCACTCAAGGACATTTTGGATTATATCACCGGATATATAAATTGAGACTGTTAACACATTAGCAAATTCTAGACCACTACCACATCAGCACATTCACACTGGAATTCATTCAGAACACCACTGGAATTCATGCAGAATACTCTAGTCTGGACTAGTGATAAAACTTTCAGGACTATTTGGGGATTTAATTCACAACACCCTAAAAGTTCTTTTATAATTTTCACTTATTATTCAAGGGAAATAAACTATTTGTTGAATTTTACCAAACTAGTTGGTTTTCTATCTTTTCTATTACTTAGTTTCAGACCATAGCCATAACACAATACAAACTGAAACTTCAATACTTTGTCTTTATGATCTAAAAGCTCAATAACTTCTCAGACTTGAGACAACTAGAAACTGCACTAAATCTGTTGTGTTCAATAAAGGCAACAATATCAAAACCCATTGTTCAGAGACATCATGGTAACCAATGTTGTGTATATTTAATTTGTATTATTTGTTAGCTTTTCTTCATGATTATATGCTATATACATTTGTATCTAGTATCTGACCTTGTCCAAAATCAAGTTCACAGTGTACCTGATCAGGGACATTTATTTTGTGTGTGTTTGTGATTCAGATATTTAATGTAGCATTAAAAAAATTTCAGTCATATTGCTATGATGTCTGCAGTGTGGCAGTTTATAATGATGTATAGCACTGGGACATCATGCCGCAGACATGTAGCATGATGTCCCACTTAGTCACATTATCCTAACACCAGGCCAACCAGTTCTAACACTAACCTCTTAATGCTGAGTGCAAAGCGAAGCCACTTTCAGTACCATATTTATAAGTCTATGGTATGACTCAGCCCGGGTTCAAACCCACAACCTCAGGCATCCAAGGTGGACACTCTAACCACGAGGCCACCCGAGCAGTTCCATTTATTTTGTAAACAACATATTACATAATTAATATCTCTCTATGTGTGGATTAAATATTCAGATCATTATTAATGTAAACATGTTTCCCTGAATTTGAGTTCAAAGATACAGTCTTGATTTTTATCTCAGAATCTTCTAGAATGGAAAATTCCATTCAGAGAGTGAGTATTTTCAGAAAATGGTAGTTGTGACCTAGGTCAAGTAGAGGGCTATATCATCTTATTTATCTAAAAATTATTCATTCTTGCCTGCACATCTTGAACCAGAATCAGTCTTGCTGTTGTGTTCAGTTTTTCATTTGGGTGGATTTATTTATTCATATTATTACACACTGGAAATACAAAGTGCTCATCAATAATATTCTTGGACTAGAACATTAATTTGGAATTATAGTGAACTCAGACAAGAACACTTTTGAATTATATTACTGTGATACCTCAAAAGATTCTTAGCACAATTACCAAATTCCAGGCCACAGGCACATTAGCATATTCAAAACTACAGGCACATCAACACATTCAAAACTGGAATTTATTTTGAATACCTCTGAAATTCATTTGGAACTTTATACGTTTGGACTTATGATAGAACTTTTATGACTATTTGGGATTTAATTCACAATGCTATAAGTTCTTTTTAAATTTTCACTTTGTATTCTAGGGAAATAAATTATTTTTTGAATTTTACAAAACTAGATTTTCACTCTTTTCTGTTACTTAGTTTAAGACTATATAGTCATAACACCAACCAGATGAAAGAATTCATCCCCAACAACCAAACTACCACAGAGCCACAGCAAGTTGCTATTCAAACAGTTGAGATAATCCAAATTCTTCAGTGGGAACAGTTTCTATCAGATGAATGAAACTAAACTATACATTAGTAATAGGACTAACACAATTACATTGTATTTACCAGTAGTTCTTCAGATGCTCAAAAACTATGTATTAAAAACCATGTTTCAGAGTTCTCATAAGTGGTCTCTTATGGAAGTTTGCACCATATGGCCCCCTCCCCCCTTAGAACTTTTCACACATTTCCCACTCATGTTTGAACATCTTTTTAAAGCTGCATCAAACTAATGGTAGAGGAAAAATGTCTAATGAAGATGGGATGATTGTGAAATGAAAGAATGTTGTTATGTAGGGCAATATATTAGCTTCATGGTGATGGTCATCCAATGAGTTGGACTATATTTAATCCTTACCAGTTGATGCCATCTGCTTAAAGCTTTACCTGACCCAATGTATCCACCACTCAACCCAGATCACCGTATGTACAACTACAGTGGTCCCCCTCTTGAATGGCCCCCCCGACCAGCGGCCACCCGCTCCATACAGCCAGAATCCGTCGGCACCGACAAATCTGTGTTCAAAAGTACCCCTCACGAAAGGCCACCCCACTAAAGCGACCAGCAGCCAGCATATTAGTGCAAAAATATATATTTTACCCCTTACAAGCGGCCGCATTTTATTTTGTACTATGTATCCAGAACCAGTATTTTATTCATAACGTGTGTTAAGTAATCCGATCTCTGTTTCCCGATGTCAGGTTTTCGTTACTGAAAGATGTGTCAACTAAAAAAGTACATGTACCACTAAGGTTAATATTATATCATTTACGGCTCACGAGAAACCACATTTATTCCATAAAGTCGAGAGAGACTCAAATTTTGATCCATACCAAAAGGTAAGTACACGTAATCCGATTAGCCTTACTGCTGTGTTATAGTGAGATGTCCAGTTTAGTCGCTCTGATAATTGTTAAGATTACAATTATTGAACAGTAGTAACAGCTGAGAAGTGGTGGTATTGATGTACAATACACAAGTCAGCGGGAAAATGATTTGATAGCCTTTATGGCTTCCCTTAGTTAAATGTTGAGCTTGTTCACTTTCATAATTAGTGTCTATTACTACTGACAATAATTGTCAAGATTACAAATCCTAACGGCTGCGAGGTGCTATTGTTCAGGTCAAATCTGCGTACATATCAAAGCTGTTTTGGTTTCTCTCAATTAGTGTAAAGAAATATAAAAACAATAGGGTACCAGACTGCGACTAATGAATCACGTGACAAGATCGCTGCCTTTAAAAACACATGCCATTTTGTTTAATTGAAGAAAAATTGTTTTATCAGTCTTGTATTTGGAAACATTGACGATTACAACTGGACGTAATTGTCAAGATCACAACAGGGTCAGCATAGGCTAAAAGTAGATTTTGTGCAGACATACAGAGAAATTAACCTTGAACTAAATAGGGTGCCAGACAAAGACAGAAAAATCACGTGACAACACATTCATCGCTTCCTTTACAAAGAAGGCATTTCGTCCACGCTACAAAAGTTTCATCTGCATAATTAAATCGCATACAGTTAGCAACATCCGAATAAATCATTACCAAACATTAACATGTCATCACGTAAACGGAGACGATTATTTTAGAAAAAAAGTCAGTTATTTTACTCGACGACATTGGGTGAGGTGGGGAGGGTGGACTTGCCGAACAATTTTATTTAGAAAAGACTCGAATAAAACAATTTTATGTTGAAAAGACTTGAATAAACAACATCATAACCAATAAGGAGGTTATTCAGCAGCAGTGGGAAAATGGAGCAAATGGAAAGAGAATTATGTATGTACCAAGATTTAAATGACGTTTTTGAATGGTTTTGCAATGTGCATGACAACAACACCTGCTCGCATATCACGCTTATGCCAAGAATAAGAACTATTAATGCATATTCAGTTGAAATAAGTCTATTGTTATAACAAAAACCTTTTAATAATTAGTTACTTTTAAACGATGATATTAAATGAAGATATTAAATGCTTTGAAGAATGTAGCTTTCTTACTACATACATTACATATCAGGGACGGGCAACATACGGCCTGCGGGCCTGACCCGGCCTGCGACGGGATTTTGACTGGCCCGCGGTCACATCCGGCCACAATCTCCTACTACTTTCTTACTGCGTCGCAGTAACAGTGACTGTTAGTTATTCTTTGGTTGTTTTCGATTAAATTTAGAATTTACAATTGAATTTTTATCATGAATTTTGCCAAGAAACGTAAAGTTGACAGCGAGTGTCACGCATTCAACAAAGATTGGATGCCTAAGTACTTTTTCACAGAAGTCGGCAAAAAAGCAGTATTAAGATTAGGGTATTGATTTAGTAATCCGGCCCACCAAGAACTTCATTTTCCCATATCCGGCCCGCCGACTAGAGAAGTTGCCCACCACTGTTACATATACTTCTCACAAAATAATTTAACCCCCCTCTGGAAAGAACACCCGTCTTATAAGGCCACTTTCCCGGTGCAGAAGGGGTGGCCGTATAAGAGGGGGACTACTGTATACTTAAGTGTCTCTTTCCCCACATGTTGAGGTGCACAACTACCAAGAAATACAACAGTATTTATTTCACTAAGGGTCGTGCTGGACTTGAAATTTCAGGCGAAATAACTTCTCTCGTCCCTTCTAAAAGCAAAATGATTAAATAAAATGGGACAAGTGAGTCTGAGGTAAAATTTGGTTGTTGTTGTTGTTGTTGTTGTTATAGGGTTTAACGCCATTTTTCAGCACAAGAGAGGCTATACATGGCAGCCAGTATAAATGGTGGAGGAAGAACCCAGGAAAACCCCGGAAAGAATCACCAATCCATGAGAAGCTACTGGCAAGCTTTCTCACATACCCACACTGGCCAAACCCAAGACTCGAAGCCACACAGACATGAGATGACAACGACCCGTAACGGTAAGTGCTTTAGACCACTCAGCCACTCGGGGCCCTGTAAAATTTGGTAATGACAAAGTCACTTTCATAAAAAATTGGAGATTTAGTGCTGCTGCTTCAAGTTATAGAGCACTCAAAATCACAAATACTGTATATTCTCGATTATAAGACTAGTAAAACTGCAAACAGCAAAGACCCTGATCTGCCATAGCATAATGGGACTTTTGGTCGGGGACTATGTTGTTTGTCCTACTAATTACTCCTAGCAAACTGCATAGATCCACATCTGCTGGTACATTATGCGACAGCAGATCTGGGTCTGTGCAGTTTGCAGTTGGACTTGACTTAGAAGAAGTATATATGGTAATACATCATACAGTAGTTTATGAAGATATCCCAGTATTTGTATCTGGAAGCTGAAAATCTGATGCATGACTGTTCTCAGCATTAGATGTGCAACCCTGAAATTCTGTAACTGTATATGAAAATAGATGACCAATACTACTAAGGCAAATCTGCTCATCCGACTGTTTTCAGGTCAATTATTACACATGTTCATAAAATCCCTTCAGTTTTTAGTCATAAAACTGCTATAACCAAAATGGATTGGGGGTGGGGGGTGAAAAAAAATGGAGATTTCACTCAATTCCTATAACAGCAGCAAAATATATATATATATATATATATATATATATATATATAGAGTTGATGGCAAAATCATAAACTTTGTGCATATCTAAGATCACAAGAAGTTAATAAGTTTGAACAAAATTTTGATTTTAAGGATATTTATTCTGTTAAACACCTATAATGACAAGTTAAAATCTATGCAAGATTCACTATTTAGAACAGAATATAAATCATTCAACTGGCCAAAGTGGAAGGGGTAGGCATCAATTTGTGGCAAGGCAAGGTGAACTTTGGTGTCCAGGCAGGTAATGCTAACTTTCATCGACAAGCGTACCATTTCACCTGAATCACCCACTGCACTGACTCCTACATGATAATGTTCTGCACCAACCCCTACATGATAATGTTTTCATTAGAAGCCAGCTTAAAAAAACGTGTACCTTTTACAAATTATACTCTTGCACCAAAAATATTTTGTTGTATATTGCTAAAACGACCAAGCCTTGTACTTTTGAAAATGGCTGGGTTACTTCAAAAGATGACAAAGAGGCTGAATTGACAACCTAAACTTTCGTGAATTCTTTTGTTCAAATCTGATGGTTTCTTTGGGTTTAATCCCCTTTTCTTGTTCACACCTCAATTAGTGATACATATACACCAGATTATACATTTACCTACCCTACAACTGACCTTTAATTATACAATAAAAGCTGTATGGAGATCACCCATCGGTGAACAAGAAGTCCTTCTCACAAGATGTGTTTTCTTACCAGAGGGCATCACATGGTATAATGCAACTGATCAATGAATTTTAAAAAATCTTGTTTCATGAAGGGTAGTCTGCCAAAAGAGTGGCCTTTCAAGTTAGGTTTTACATGGGCTATCACTTCCCTAAAATTGCTAAAGAGAAGTTCAAAAGAGTCGTTTCCCACAAACTCAAGAAGTCACTGCAGCTTGCAATATGTAGGTACCACACTGAATAAATGGGTGAAATGCTCTTCATAATAAACATGTAGTTTTATTATTGTTTTCAACTCCTGAGAAGCCTATTTAATATTAAGTAATAGTGTAGCCCTGGCATTATCTGAAGAAAAAATAAATTGCCATTGATTTTAGTACACTAATCATTTTCTGTCAGTTAGAATATTTATTTGTCAGAACCTAGGACACCATATTCATACATTCTGTCCACTATTTGATCCCTCACAATGTTCATGCCAACACCATTTGCAAAAAATGCATATTATATAGTCAGATTAATATTTTTTCTCATCATGTTAAATTAGCAATCTACAAGCCTACCCCTGCTTGCATCTACAAGTAAGCAATGCCAGCACTCAAAGTATCCATAGCAAGACACATGTAATGTTTCATGTACTGCATGTACTCACTTGTAAGACAAATCCAACTGCAAACTGCACAAAACAAGATCTGCTCTCACATAACACACCAGCAGATCTGGGTCTGTGCAATTTGTTAGGAGTAATCAGTAGAACAAACAACATAGACCCTGATCTGCAGGCACATTATGTTATGGCAGATCAGGATCTTTGTAGTTTGCCATTTGACTAGACTTATAAGTGAGTACATACAGTATATAATGCCCTTACCAAGTACTGGAACTTCCTGCACATCTCTCCATATGTGTAAACAGTTAATTACCAGATTAGAAAACAATGAAAACAGGCATCGTCTGGACATGTCAATCATACCATACTTCACCATCATAAATATGTTTAACAATATATCTATTTCTGTTTAATGCTTGACCAATCAATTTTAAATATCATACACAGAGTTTCAAGCACCCATCTGGGATAAATTAGGGCAATTTTATTTGTAAAAGTAGGGAAAAGAAGCTAAATCAGACAGAAATGTATGGCAGAATCATACAATTAATAATGTGCATTTTCTAGCTGAACCATTCAAATCTCTGTACTCACATGTCTATTAAGATAACTTTATTCCAGGTCAGGTTCCATACCACAGCAGCCAACCTGAATCTGGAACTGCAGTTCAGACATGACTGGCATGCTGCCTCATAGCTCATGAAGAACAACAAATGGATGGACCAGACTGCCTTCAGGCAGATTCATAACATCTGAGCAAGAGATGTTCCTTAAAATTGCATAATTACTGGAAACAAAAAGCAAAGAACCTCTACATGACAGTTAATCTGGGTCTGTTCTAGATTAAATGCAGGATTCATGGGAATTTTTAAAACTTACCACCAAACAATCAACCAATTACACATCAAGTTTTTCACGTCCAACTTTTATTTCATTAAATCCCCCTACATTCGGACTCCTCACACACTGTTTTTTTAAATCGCTGGGTTAATTTTCAGTTCTTTATCAGACCTTGGTTATTACATATTAACTGGATAAAAGAATGTCTCCAAAATTTTTAAAAAGTAGCAATAGGTAAAAGTAGAAAGTCTACTGAAAAGTAGGGTCACCTGAAAACCTGAAAAAGTAAAAAGTAACTTGGGTGCAACTATAAATAATTACATTATTCAAGCTATTACACAAAAGATGAAAGCTCATTTGATAAAACATGTCACATGACATTTAAAACTTTGTGTTCATACCTGTATAAACCTGGTTGGTTGCAAGCTATGTCAGCCCCTAAGAGAGCTCTATGGGGAACAACTTACGACCTTGTTTTATTTTTAGCCTGCTGCAATCCCGAGGAAAAGCCATTCTTGCACATGCTCCACAATACAAGAGCAAAACATAAATGAAACCCTTCATCTCTAAGAATAGGCCTTGTGATAATTTGTAAGTACCTTTCAACAGTAGAGAGGTGCCAAATTCAAATGACCAGGTCCCTATTATGAAGCGCGTTATTTCTGATTGCATCCTATGTATGTCTGCTAATAACATGCACTTCAAACAATATTCCTTCAACCACTATTTCCATGGTAAACTCCATTTTTAATAACTGTCAGTTCATTTTCAAAATGAATGAATAGTCCATAGGGGATTTGAAGGGGCACCTGGTTGAACCATACTACGGGAAGAGCTGGGAAATACATTTCATGTTTTAAATATAATTTATGAAATTCATCAAAGATGCAGAGACTAAATGATTCAGAAGGAAGTAGTTGCATTTCATAATTTATTTCAAACATGAAAACTTTATTTGCTTTTTGAAAAAATGTACATTTATTGTGTTCAAGATTTCAAAGAGTGCTCCATTGTGTTGAGTGGAGGGAGTTGAGAGAATAGAATAATTTGCACAGCTTAACAGTTTGTTTACAATAAGTCATCATTCCCATAAACTGTCTTTGTACAGACCAATTTTTATGGAAAATATTGTTTGATGATACATTTAGAAAAACTTGGATTGACAAAAAATAACTTTAGTGTAAACTTCGTACTTTGCCAAATAAAACAAAATGGACAATCAGTTCTTAATTAAATTCATTTCACATTTATAAATCCTGTTTGAAGAAAAGAATAAATGCTGCTTTAACCTTGTCATACAAATTGATTAATTAATGTATCTTCAGGCAAGTAATTTTCAATTTCAAATCCAAGATTTTGATGATTCATGCTAAAAGCTGATCAGCTCTTTCATGTTCATGAAGAATGTTTCTAAACAATCATGAACTCATACTGAACAACACAAATGTTCCCTTATTTCCAATATTTGCTTCCATAACATATCAAGGCCTATCACAACAATTTTTAATTTTTGATTGAAATTAATTTTCAATTTTTTTTTTTAAGCATCACACGAAATTCTGAGTTTCCATCAAATCCACAGAAAATACTTCTTGTACAATTTAGCAAATGCATGCAAAATTGTGGAAATTTCATTTATTGCACATCATTCCCATCATTCCAAGAAACTTGTATAAATTATCTCCCTTTCTGCAAAATACAAACATACAATTTTACTGTGCTTAATTCAAGGTGTTGGATTTTTAAGAAACATGAGTTAGAAATCATGCTGTAACAAGCTGATTTGCCTGACTAGACATGGATAAACCTACATTATCATGTGTTAATTTTTATTTCCTTTGACACTTTCCATCCATTAGCACATTATAACCAACTGCATTGACTGCTCATTACAATCAATTAGCAATATCTTCAGTAGTACATACAGGTTAGTCAAGTGTTCACCAGGAACTTTTGTTATTTGAGAAAACAAACAGAGCTGCCAGAAACATGTTCAACACAAAGAGCCCTGAAAGGGCTACAGGCCACAAAGTTTTGCTTTAAAATTTAATCTGAAAATTGTTAATTTCCATCCATTTAGTAGCAATTTTCTGTACCATACAACTTTGCAATAAAGACACTTGAACACATGAACCTATCGATGTCAAAGTTCATTGTTATATTATTATAAATTACAAGTATTTCTACATGCATTGTATACAAAATGTGAACCTTGCTGACAATGTGTGCTCAAACATTTACTGATTAAAGATTATTATGTTCATCAAAAGTCAAGTGAAGCTTAGAATACATGTATGATTCATTTATTTTCACACATACCCAAATAAGACCCAAATACCTATCAATACCTTCCCATTTGGTTTTTACTGGTTGTGTGTTGAATAACACAGCAATACAAGTAGGCTATTTAGTGCCAAGGCAACAGAAGTGCTTTGCCCAAGGACACACAATGGTATCTGACTCGAGCTGTTTCGATGGTAGAATCTGAACCAGAATCCTTTTATGTTGCAAGTTCAGCATGATAACCTCTGAGCCACCACTGTTCCTGCCTTTACTGGTCACTTCTTACCACATGCAGGACATTGCACCTATTTTACATCCACAAGTCCACCAAGGGATAACTTTAGTCCTTTACTGGAATGCTAGTTAATACAAAATGAATTTACCTTCCTGTCATAAATCACTTTAGAACAAACATACATCAAATACAATATGAACTACAGAGCACAAAAGAATATGATAGCTATATGTTGGCCAAGGTTCCTCAATCTTCTTTCTACTTAATTTGTTAGTTGCTAAATAAGTACATGGCTTTTATGAAACAAGTCTGAACTGTAAACATTTGAGGACAAACCAATTAAAAAGGGGTGAAGAGAAATTCCACTTTAGTTAATGATCACAGTATTAGATGAGAAGAAGATTGCTACACTAAAGTACATGCCAAAGTGCCAAACCGAACATCAAAATAAGATCATGGCAAATTTTAGAAGACCTGAACATAACAGCCTTCACAGCATGGCTGTTGCACTGCCTTCTTATGCCTTATGGTTTACCTGAGAGGTGAAGCTTACATGTTAATGACAACTCTTTCTTCACTAATAAATATACTGATAACCAAGACTGACTAATTTTCAGCAAGAAACGTCCTACTCATGCAAATTTAACATTCTGATTTGACAGGTATGACAGGGTCTACAGACACATACTGGGTTCAAAGACTAAAAATTTCTGACATGCTGATATTCAGTCTTATTTTAAAACTCTACAGATCATTTTTATGAGTACTATCGGGTCAGCTCTAACTTGAGATTAAATTATAGCCTCAAAACATCCATAAAAGATTGTTGTATGCCAATAATTGACGTAAGAATTGGTAAATGAAATACAAAAGGTCACTGAGGTTCATTTCTTCCCATTTGACAGTCAAGAAAAAATAAAAGATGAAAAAATATGAATTAAAGATGATGGCAAAGTATGGAAGGAATTATCTGACAGAAATCAAGCACATTCTAAAGGCATCAAATTAGGACCAAATTAAATGTGAATTACAGTAGTTATCCCATGGCAAGACCAGGGATCCAGCCTAATAAAATTGTCAATAAGTATGGCCCATCAGACAAAAACATCCTTAATACATATTTACCAGAATTCTGTAAAAGAAGGGCTGAGTTTATCACCATGCTTGAGTTTTATCACAGAAAAAGATGTCATGGTAGTTAAGTGGTCTGCATACAGGACTTGAAACCAGAAGAGAGCAGGTTTGAATCCCACCATCAAATCAGACTGGGACAGCTACCCTAGTATGTCCATGGGCAAGCACATTTTACCCCAATTGCTTTGACAGTAACTAGCCTACTTACGTTGCTGTGATATAAAACACCAAATCAAATCATAGGATAAATAATTTAGTTCTAAGTAAATATTATGGTCTCAGAACTACTAACAACAGCTGCCTCCTTTTCTAGAACAATGGAGAGGAAGTTGCAATGTGAGGCATTAAAAAAATACAATTTAAAACTTTAAAATTTAATTTGAATCCAGCTTTATTTCTTCTACCATAATTGCATAACAAGTACTTACATGTATTATGGACTCGCACAGAGCAGATACTAACAATGGATGGTTTCTGAGATGACAAAAGCAACAAGGAACAGACAACAACAAATCTGAATGAGCAACTAACTACTAGACTACCTGTGGCTGTTGTTGCAATCAACCAGTTACAACTGTTATTTTATTACTAAGTTAATTTTCTGTCCTAGGATGAGAATTAAGAAAAAGATATACATTTTTTTTACAAATTTGGATGAGTGAGCTTAAAAGAAAGTTTGATGGCAAAAATGCAAAAAAGGAAAAAAATCTAGGATGCTGCCACAAGTTTTAACTCACGACCTCTTGTTTGGCAGCTGGGACACAGAAAGACAAAAAGAAAGACAAATGTGGGTGTTTACATATATATGATTAATTATGTGCAGTACCAGTATTTTTGTTACTTTCTGTTACAAAATGCACCTTATAGTGTGTCCTTTTCTTCTTCCGCTAGGTCAATATGTTTCCATGCAAACAGCTACTCTTCAATTTTTGGAAAACAGTTTTATCATTCTTAGCTACAAGAAGGTAGGACGGAAGTAGGTTAATTATACAGTACACATGACTAATGTTCAGTTAATATTTTACCTCTAATGCAAAGGACTTACTTAGTTGTTACAGTTAAACATTTAGATACCATTTTAATGCAGAAGACATTCCTTCCTCTCGAGATCTAAAAAATAAGCTTTAATAAATCTAAATCATGAGGTTCTATCACTAGATCCAATATAATAATTGACCACACAAAGATATTTTATAAAGTAAATACACTACCTACTTCCTCAATAATACACACCCACATAAAATGATTTTATATATATATATATATATATATATATATATATATATATATATATATATATATATATATATATATGGCAGAGCTTTACAACTATTCTACAATGCACACCAAGTTCAAAGCTGGCATGCACAACTGCTCAATTTAATAACCTCAAGCTAAATTTTCAAAGATTCGTTTGACTTTCGTTTAGTATTTATACCATACGAGTAGAATGTTCATTAGTGCTAATATTAGTACCTCTACTTTGAGGACAGGATACTAACATGAGCCAATATATATCAATGGAGCAGCTGTATGTAATTCACACCTGGTGCTTTTTCAGCCCAATATAAAAAATTCTTAACACACCTGGTGCTTTTTCAGCCTAATATAAAAAATTCTGAACACATTCTTCATATGTACTGAAAAAATTAAATATTCTTCTTATTTAATACCAGAAATGCTGCATATCACTGTAAAAATATGTTTAAGATATTTTTATCAAATATTTTCATTTGAATCATCCACCATATTCAACGAACAACAACTTCCGTAACGTTCCATATAAGGACATTGTTCCCTTATTTGGAAATGTAAACAGATCATAATAAATACGGTATGCATTGAATAAAGTTACATAGAATATCCAAATATATGGCATAGCAGCCTTATTTGGAAATGAATACCTGCAAGAATCTCATGTTATTTGTCATGGTGGACAAGGTACGATTAAGTGTAAACATTCCAATATAATCTGCCTGATTTAAGCTTACCTGATTTAAGCTTAATAACGTCATTAGCCAAACTTCCTGAAAAACATAACTCTACTTAGGTTGTAAATTTTAATTACAGTCATCTTTATGTCTTTGACAATAGTTTTATTTGCTCCATTGTAAGGCATAGGATCAGATCGTAGCCTCAACCATGTAGTGGCTACGACATCATAGATGTTCATGTACTTGGTACTAGCACAATGCCCATCCATATATCTATAGATAATACTACAGGTTAACACTAATTTTAGTGAATCAGCATGACATCTTGTAAACCAGGGTTCCATGGAATAGTTGAACCTGCAATGTGCATTTTTTTTATATATGGAATATTTAAGACCTTAACCCAAAAAAATCCAAACATTTTGTATGATTATAATGACAATCATTTTACATTTTCACACACATTTGTACATGCATAAATTTTTTTTGACCTCTTCCAATACTTTTCAAACAGAATTTGTTGGGGTGGGGATTGGAGCAGTAAGCCACATAATTTTCATAAAACTAAAATTTATTCTAAACTAAATTAATTTTAACAAAAATGTCATCCTGGCCAATTAAAAAGTAAACAACCTGTCTATGTAAACTCCTCCCTACCATCCTTAAACACAGACTACAAGATCATTTGCATATGAATGTTAGCTTACCGCTCTAGAATATCTAGACACCTACATTTATATGACATTTACAGGTGACCCACAGTCTGTGTATTTTATCAGAAAAACAAGGTAAGTTAAGTGTCAACACAAGTGACAAGGTACCTAGCAGGAAGAACCTGTTGAATCTTCCATAGGTAGTTGTAAAGGATGGGCAGTGACAATGTTACTGGACTGGAGAAACAGGTGACCTGACCAATACACAATTGTAACATCAAAAATGAGTTACCATACCTATCCCTTCAGATAAGAGGCACTTTATTGTTACTACTGACTGGGTTCATGAAAACTTCCACTGTCATGGGGCCAAGTCAGCACAGTGCAAATGTCCTAACTGTGCATCTGTACACTCTTAACGACTGATCCTGATTCAGGAATGTGCAAGGATATTTTGCTGCCCTTCAAAGTCAGTAATTAATTGGATTCTAATATTTCACCATCTTGCTACAACATTCAAGTTGCTGGTAGTACACTTAAACCAGTCCTAAGACAACATCCATTCAATGATTAAAATCTGGTCTGTCAAGATAAGTGGTCTCTCACTAAATTATATAACAAATTTGATCTACGGCACTAAGAATCTGACCTGGCGATTATAAAACTTGTGAAGCTGAGATGGAGCTTGAGATTTTGCTTTTTATTATTACTTATTACATTATCATTTTTGAAATGTCACTTTTGACTGGCTGTGACAAAAAAAATCAAACTTCTGAATGTCACTTTTTCCTGGGTGTGAGCAAACACTCAATGTCAAGTTTAGTCAAATCAAATGACATGTAATTTCCCAAAACAGTAATCGTTTCAATTTAGGATTTATTCAACATGCCTTGTGTGTGGTTGTACAAGCAACAAAAGCTGAAACAAACTGATTAAGTTTGTTGCAAAAGTTTAGTGTACAATGTTATGTGTTTGCATCCTTAAGTCTTCAGAGTTGCAAACTTTTAGTATATAATGTCTCAAAGGTGTCGAGGATGATTATTGATTCAATTTGAAATAACTGGCCATATCATCTGCTAAATGTTCAACTGTGTAGTAAATTAACATGCATCATTATCATCAAGTGTTTCTATGCAAAATGCCCCCCCGCCCCGTTTTCTGTGGTAAGAGATTAAAGACATTGTTTTCTCCTATGAAAATCAGAGCAACAACAACCTTGCACTTGTGCAAATTGTTTGTCCAGGACTAGATGAATGAATGAATGAACAGCTTTTTTCATTTATATGAATTGTCTGTCTTTGGGATCCAGAAGAAGTTTGCAATTTTATGACAGCATCTACATCAGGGGTGTGCAAAATATGGCCTGCTCGCTGGATCCAGCCTGTGACCTTGTTTTATCCATTAATTTACATCATTGGGTACAGCTTTAAAAATCATTCATCCAGCAGTGCCCTGGAGGAAGTTGCCCAAGCCTAATCTACATGTATTCATTGACATATAGCTGGCTTCATGTGGAACTTCTCTGAAGAAGCCACCACTGGCATCTGCACCAATGTTCTGCCCTCTAATTAGCACCATTATTTCTTTGATATCAGTTTTTCTTTTTGAAAGAAAATATGAAATGATTGACAAGGCTATTTGGTATAAGGTGAAAGTTTCATAAAAGACAGGATGAATAATGCTGAAGCTATAAAATCAGCAACTGTGTGTTTTATATAATGAAAACTAGTGCTGTGCCTAGATTGAAATGTTCAGGAGACTTGGTGTCCCCCTATTAAAGGGACACTAACTAAATAATTTTGCAAGTTCAAATTAAAAATTATATATATTTCAAACATGTTCTGCTTTTAATTTATCCACTCTTATCTGTCTGTGTGTTTGCATTTAAATTGGGGCTATTAGTGCTATTTTATGTGCCCAGAGACATAATTGGTGATAAGTAACTGTTTATGGACCAATGAAGTTTTACTTAATTAAATGACTGGAAATCTAAACTCATTAATCGATCAAATGTTTTTTTAACTTTATTCTGTAAGGCAACCTATAATGACAGTCTGATTTTGTTATTGTTAAATTTAAGTGTTGCTGCAGAGAAAAAGTGAACCAGTCTAATACCTTAAAATAAAGGACAGGTAATGACAACTAACAACCTACATCAGTTGTTTCGAACCACAAACAAGGTGAATACCTGGATTTGTGGTGATATTCAGTACTCAATACCATATTCAAAGAGAGAGCTGTGAAATATGTTTGTACAATTCTGCACACTAGGCAAAACACACAAAACTACTTGGATATCCCACTCACTTCAAACTGACCATCTGTCTAACCAAAACATTCAAACTGCATGGGCATTCCACTCACTTCAAACTGACCATTTGTTAAACCAAAACATTCGAACTACATGGGTATTCCACTCACTTCAAACTGACCATTCGTCTAACCAAAACACTCTTGCAGTTATTAATGAGACGTGAATTTTGTCTTTCATGAGGCAATCTAAGATGCTCCCAATATAAAAGGGAAGAATACTGTAATCACTTTTTTCTCAAGAATAAATGAAACTGCCTAATAAAGATTAAACTAAATTTAAAATAAAACTTAAAGATATTTGTTTCCATTTTTAAAAGAATGACTGGTAGACAAAGAAGAAACAAGAACTCCATGGAACTCTACATCCTGCCTTTTTTTTTCTCAGATAGCAGGTATACCCCATTTAACATCTGGGGATGGTGCATCAAAAGCACAATGTATAATGAACTCCTGTATGGCAAAGCAATTGTTCCCACAGTAATTAATGTATTTGTTGGGTGATTTGTGCACATAAGCAAAAAAGAAATATCAACAAGGTTTAACAAAAAGAGCAAGTTTTATATATTTAATTGCAATTTGAAAGCATACATTATATATACCCCCCAAAAAACCCAAAGTTTACAACATTTTTAAAACAACTGAATGGTACGAAAATATCTGAAGATAGTTTACAGACTTAGCACACACAGTATTTAATACAAGAGTTCAATCATGGAGATGTTATCTCAGTGCTACTAATGCAGACAAAAATGACTAGGGTGATGCCATTCTGTAGAAGCTAGCAGCATCGGAGATGCTCAGTAGAGTCATGTGTACCTCTTGTAGTCAGGCATGGGCATGAGCAACAACATAAAAATGAATTACAGACAACTCATAACCATAAAGGGACTACATTATTAGATGACAAAAATTAAATAACATTCAGAAAATCAACATATAGTGGAGTGTAACTATACTACCTCCTATTGGTAAAATAAAGTGAATTCCCTTGTTCAAGATTCAGCGAATGTGGATATGTGAGAAAGCTTGCCAGTAGCTTCTCGTGGGTTGGTGGTTCTTTCCGTGGATTTCCCGGTTTCTTCCTCCACCGTTGATACTGGCCGCCATGTATAGCCTATCATGTGCTGAAAAATGGCGTTAAGCCGCACAACAACAAATTCCCTTGTTCAACAAGACCAAGTTTGGGTTCGAGGATGTACACCTAATATCTCTCCAACACATTGTACAAGCTGACAAATGGTGGAAGCCTTTTGCCTGTGATTAATGTTCCAGCTGAGAACTCTTGAATCTTTTCAAAAGTGTGTGGTTTATATTTTTTTTTAATTTTATTTCATATTTTGAAGATTTTAACCTTTCTTGCCATTATTTTCGTTTTGCATGTCTTCTCCAGGGATACTAAAACTTACTCAGTGCCACACAGTCAGGATTGTGCTGATGTGTTTTAAAACCCAAAACATATATACTCATATATGTATATGCTTTAATGGCAGATCAGCACAATACAGACTATATGGTGAAGATAAAAAGGTAAATTAAAAAAATCCATGTTATTTAAAGTTATGACCATGGAACAAGTTCAAGCAGGTAGTTAGAGATCCAGACCAGCACAAGTAAATGACCTTTCATGCAAGTAGTGCATCCAATGTCATAGGGCAGAGATCATAATGGTTTGCAAGTTCCCTGGTGAACAGAGGATTGTGGGGAGAAGAGGTGACAACAGATTAAGGGAAACGAGTGCCAACTGCACAATTGTATTCCACTTGTCATGCAGTGTGTCTTTTGCATGTGTGCACACACATCAAGGGTAGGGTTATGAAAAAATAAAACCTAGGTGCCTGTCTGCAAGGGGAAGAAGAGACCAGTGGACCGATGCTGACTGCATATACGACTTTGCCTTTAAATGTCACAAAAGTTTATATTTGGTTACAGAGTAGGGATCTCAACAGTTTCCAAGACTTTACCCAGTAACAATACTTGGAAGGTCAAGACAGACAAAAAGGCATGACTTAATTATACAATATTCCAAAGAAAAATCTTATTTCTAGCCAATGTGCACTGAATTTCATAAAAACATGTTGAAATCAGTGGCTTATCTCTTCTCCACATCTTTTTGGAAGAGGGGAATTTACTCTGACAAGAAAAAGCATCCCCGCTTCCTAAACATTAGGTATAGTGTATTTCATCATATTCATAGGTGGGGGGTTAAAGATATTCACAAAACAACAAAGTTCATGATATTGGCATCCCTGTGGCTTGCATTTATTCATTTTTCTCCAAAAAGGCAAGACAAGCAAGAAGCAAATTTATCAGCAAGGTCTGAGTGTCATTCAGTTAATGCAGATGAAAGACAAATTTGGAATAATAAATTAGAAAATTACAGCTTTCCTGTTCTGCATGTTAAATGAGGTAGCTATGTTAATGGAATTATCAAACCATCTTTAAAATAATCTCTTGAAACCAAAGGAAAACTGCCTCATCTAGTCAGAGAATAGTTTAATGTGAGAAATGTCTGGAAAATTAGTCACATATGCTATGAACTACATCAGACATATCACTTCTATATAATACTCCAACAGCTTTTCAACAAATTTTCAATCCCCAAAATTGAATTTCTGTTTTACACAGAATCTTACACCATAGCAGTTTTTCTCTTGTTTGAATTACTAAATGTATGTGATATTACATGAGAAAGGTATGAAAAATCCTTAAAACGTGACTATTTAACAAAATAAAAACATCAGAATTAAATAATAAAGTTCCTGAAAAAATACTGAAACTGAATAATAAAAAAAATTGGAACTACCTTCAAGACATCCTGGTAATGGTATAACACAA
Source organism: Megalonaias nervosa (assembly GCA_016617855.1). Lineage (NCBI taxonomy): Eukaryota > Metazoa > Mollusca > Bivalvia > Unionida > Unionidae > Megalonaias > Megalonaias nervosa. The sequence continues at coordinate 234,443 of JAECUM010000066.1, forward strand.
TCTTCATAGCTTTATTCTCTGTTTTTTAACAGCCAATTGCCGTATATTATATACTCGCTTATAAGCCAGGTTCAACCACAAACTGCATAAACCCAGATCAGCTGTTGCATAATATATTGGTACATCTGGGTCTATGCAGTCTGTTGGGAGTCATCAATATAACAACACAGACCCTCATCTGTACATTATGTAATGGCAGATCAAGGATCAAGGTCTATTTTCCTTGCAGAAGGATGCAACTTATACGTGAGTATACACAACATCTAATGGTATGCTTTGTTTATTTGTTTTCTTGGGGGTTTTTTTTGGCTTAACTGTATTGTTATAAATAATACTTTCAGTTCATAAGTGTCCTGCTTGATGTCATAAATGTAGCTACATATATCCCAGATCTGAAGGCCTTTTACACTTGGAGTCCTTTGACAATGTCTCCTGAAATTGTGTGACATGATGGGAAAAATGGCATTCCAGGTGAGATCACCCAATCCAACTGTGCAGGGGTATATATTATTAACAGTTATATTCAAGAAAATCAAGAAAATTTTACTTTACTAAACCACCATTTACTTTAAAATATGAAAATTCTCTATTTCTGTTCAATCACTTTTCTTGCTAAATATGACTTTTTTCATATAACCTTTTGAGGAGACAGATGTATTGGGGGTCCAGGACAAGCATTTGTGAAGGTACAGGATGAGCTTGGAGTACTTACAAGAGTTCTGTATCAAATGGAACACTAAGACATCACAGTTATGTTAAGTTCCATTTTAAAAGAGCAACTTGATTACAAACCAAAGTGAACCTTAGATGTGTGTTATTTTCATACTAATTTTGTTTCTGCATCTGTCCATAAAAATCAAAATTACTGTATTATAATTTCAGAGATTTTTGTAGTCTATAAAGATGCTAAAATACTGTGCTTAAGAAAAATTTTAATAATAATATTTTTTTTAACATTGTTTATATATCAAAATAAAAATTAATGGAGAGTACAGCAAATTAAAGACAATAAATTACAATAAACAGAACCTTAATTATCATCCATTAGCTACTTGGCACTTGTTAAAACCTTACAATTTCACAATTACTGACCTTCTGAATATGTTGCCGAGCTAAGAAAACTTATTTTTACTGACACTAAATATAAATTTTTATAACAAAAGTAGATACAGGTTTCAATTTCCCACTCGTATATTAATTAAAATTCAAGACAAATGGCTTAAAATTTATGTTTCAAACCACACTTTATCTGCCACAAGCTGTCAACAATCAACAATCATTGTATTTTTGAACATTCCAAATAACTACTGACTAATCTCATAACACATGGTCTTGTATTCTTAAAAATTTTCAAAGAAGAAACACAAGCTACAGGTCCTAAAATTCCCACATTCTATAAATTTAACTTTCAGAGTTTCTAAAAGCTTGGATCCTTCCAACAGGCTGATTTGGTAACTACATGACCTGCGTAAATTACAATTCTTGCAATTGTAATGCATTTATATTTCAACATTTGTATGAAATGTTCCATATAGCTCTAAAATGTGTTTGATGATGTGGTATGATTCTGACATGAAAAACTGAAAATCTTGACTACTTAGGAAGAGCTCTAGTAATTTGTCACATTTACTTGCCTTGTCATAAAATGCACGACATCAACCCTTATATAATGGGGGGGTATGGGTGCTATCAGTCCCCCTCTCCCTCCCCTCTTTCAAAATTACAAATTCTCCAAGGCTTGCTTTACAAAGGACTTTGCCACCCCTTGGAAACAGGGTTAGAAATTCATGAGGAGTTGTTGGTAGCTTTACAGCCACCTACTATTCATCTGGTGGCAAAAAGATTAACCAAGAGACAAAAGTATCACCGCAGGTTCATGCTTTTAAAACTTCTTGACAGCAACAATTTCCTATTTAATTTTTCACCAAGCAGCAAAACCATAAATGGGTAGAAAACTGCTACTTACTAATGTGTATTGTCTCTCTGGAAACTGGTTTTATCTAATCGTCTCTCTTGTTCATTATAAATTCAAACTTGCCAGCAGTAAAATGCATTTCTATCAAGATATTACAATCCCTAAAGCTCCTGAGTGATGACTGTCAGGCTTTCCAAGGCATATTTGATGTCACCATTATAACACAGGAGAAAATAATGGCACCCCAGAACATCATTAATCTGTTATTATCAATGTCACTGCTAATCCTTGCTGACATAATTACTATCAACATCCTCCTCTTTAGCAAAGTGAAATGTTTTGACTCAGAAATGGCAGAACAGGTGTACAAACTTCACTTTGCAAAAGCACACACACACACTCTTGCTTATAGTCGAATCCAACTGCAAACAGCACAGACTTTGCTCTAGCAACACATTACATACCAGCAGAACAGGGTTTATGCTGTTCATCCAACTTACTACTCCTAAAAAAAAAACAACTGCACAGACCCAAATCTACCAGAACATTATTCAGTAACAGATCTGGGTCTATGCAGCATGCAGTAGGACTTGAGTTTAATATTAGAGTATAGATGGTAGTGCTAATGTGGATCTTCAAATGTGTATTACTGGCACATATCTCCATGCATGAGTGAGTACTGCATGTTGATGTTTCCTTGACCTTGTTTCTTGTTGACTGGTTTTCTCTATAGATAAATAACACAAATGGTTCAAATTACACATATACTACAACAGAACCAGAGAGGGATGATTAAGCAAAAAAATGTTACCTTTGTTTTCTGTACATGTGTACAAGTATTTTCATTCAGATTAAAATATATCCCTGCATGTTAAGTTTCTTCTGAAAACCAAGGCAGAAATGTATTTATCTGAGTGATCTACAGTATTTTCTTGACAAATGTATTGCATTCATATCTGATTAAAGTCTAGTTTGTGAGTTAAAACTTAAAATCATTACAAATTCAGTAATGCTTAATCATTTTTGGACACATTATCACTGTAGTGTTTACAATAATTTCATATCCCCCCCCCACACACACACACACACAAACAAGAATTATATTTTTTATGCCCAAACATCTTTGTTAAATCCAATCAGTATTTCAAAACCAACCCCCTCCATTTCTTCTGGATGGGGGGGGGGGGGCATTTTGCCCATTAATTTTCAGTTATAGAAAAGAACCTGAAAAATATGGACTACCTTAAGTCAAGCCCAACTGTTTTTTTCTTCACACTGGCATTCAGCCAAAGCCAGAGGTGGCAAGGACTTGGCAAGGGAAAAATGATGAGGGTGAAAACTGTTGAATGTAGAAATGAGCTGCATCCTTCATAAATCCTTCACTGTACAGCACAGTTGACTACACCATGAATAATGACAAAAATAAAACCACTTCTTTACATCTCATCTTTATCAATTCTGAAGTCAGCATATTTTATGAGATTTTAAATAATTTATTTATTCTACAAGTTAAAGCAAGTCAGTATTGAAACTCCATCAACGTAGCTACCTACCTACACAGACCTGCAGCCTCTAAATTATCATCAGCAATTGTGGATAAAAAATGTCATCTTTGTGACATTCAATAAATATTTCTTTAACAGTGATGATGATATATGTATGTATGCAGTAGAGTTTTACAGCAACTCACCGCAATGGTGGCTATATGGTGCCAAGCAGCCACATACTAGGTCATCTTGTAAACAAACATTTCTTTGTATTCATTTTTCTTACAAGCGTGATGGACGGTGTACTATGACAGCAGAGTAAAACTTTTACAAGATACGTGAATAACTCGAGCTGGTCTTTTACATTTTAAAGTCATTCTATAATCAAGTTACTATTATAACTTAATTTATCTAGTTTTCGATGTAATAAGATCACTGTCTAAATACCAAATAAAGACATTTCTACCAAACCCATATACATATAATTTAGTTACCTGACTTGAGTGAGACGTTTCTAGTCGTATCACATTCAACCAAGACAAAAAGAATTTGACTGCATTTGACTGGAAGAAAGCAATACACTACATACAGTCCAGTGTTATGGTCTCAGCATAAAGCAAAATTACAAAGTAACGTAACCTTGTGCAGACTGGAAACTCCCCCGTGATCTCGTGCATAAATAAGCATATTTTACAAATTAAGATGAAAGTTTCAAAATGTACTAAATAAGTTAATTTCACCTGCAAAGTTTGGAAAATATGCATTTCCTGAATCTGCATGGATAAAGCTTATTTTTTATTTTTTCATCCTCCTTCCATAATGAAGATATTACGAAGAACTTGATCGGACATGAGCATGAATGTATAATCTGTTCCAAGAGTGCACTATAATTAATACAACTGCCACTTGCACTACATACGCACAGGTCCTGTAAGCAAATCTTTAGCAGAAGAGTCACATAAGTGGCTGCTATTCATTCATTAACATTTTCTCTTCCTATCTATTAACAGGGTACATTCCAGATAATGACTTAAGTACTGGATCTAAAATGAATTGGAGATGACTGAAATTCTAAGAAAAATTCATATAACCCTACCTTGTAAATGGTGTCAAACAGAAATATCAAACTTTGTAGAGTCTCCACATGACCTTTCTTTCCCTTGAATGGAAACAGAAAATCTTTAATTAAGCTCCTGAAGTAACTGTTTTCCTTTTTAACAGGAAGATTTCCTTAACTCAGGAATACACTGCCTATCCACTAGTCTTAGCTTTACTTACTGTTGTCTAGTTCATCAAATCGTGGGCTCACTCAGAAGGAATGGCACTGCGCCAAACAATCGCATAGAAAACATATGGGTACAAGACAGGTGGATCATTCCATTTTATCAAAGGGGAAACCAGGTGAACTAATCGTCAGTCACCTTTGCAGGTAATTATAGGCTGATTATTCGCCTTCAACCAATAAAATAAGTGTAGTCAGGTCAGAATTCGTAGGGAAAAAAATGCTGATACAGTCTGTCAAGATATAACAAATTCTGTCTTGAAGAAGACCAAGATTTTATTAAATTGCATCTAACAAAGGGTGTGGCATAATACAGCTCATTAGAGCCATGAAATTACTGTATTACTAGCATAAAGCAATACACAACCCAGTAGCTCTGCCCATCTGCCTCACTGAACATTTCAAACTGGTCATCAATGTGAAATATACTTGCATAAACCACAAGGTATTTATTGTAAGAGTTTTCAAAATCCTAACTGTGCAGATTAAATGTCTGCCTTTCAATTTATATAACTGAATTTTTGGCCTGAAAGAAAATATAACTCAAGTACAAACTAGATTCTAAAAAATGTGAATGGTGAGGACATCAACAAATTCAAGCATGTCATCATAACATCTGCAAATCATTCTGATTTGTATTCAAAAAGACATGTAAATTCCAATGCAGACTAACAAGTACAAGTAAAGAAAGTCCCAAAACCTAATAAACCTCAATAAAATATCTTTTTATCAAAAACAGGTATTATTACAATTTTCTCAAAGAAATTCTTGTCTAATGTTAAGACCACTTTCAATTTTCTAAGTAACTAGACACACACACACACATACTAATGGAAGAAATACTGTAAATTTATAAGGAAAATTTATAAGAAAAATGGTACATTATGAGCGTACCTATTGAAACATGGCATATTCTTGGTCAATTACTATCTAGCCTTTACATGTTCCAGAAATCAGTTTCTTTAAAAACAATTATGATATAAACCTTTCATTCCACCTGTGCCAAGTTAGTCTGTCAAAACACAATTTTGTTGCATAGGTCATACACACAACTAATTAGGAATTTTTAACACACTGACTGGCTCTCTATGTTATCATTGATGGCATTGCACAGTAACAGTCTACATACAAGTCCATGCAGTCTGGCCTAATCTTCACTATATGACAGAATAAACACTGTGTACTTAGTACATGTGAAGATTCCCACGCATAAACACTGGCATCTTCTGTCAGAAATTTATGGATTGTCCTGTATGTACTTGCTTATAAGCGGAGTCCAACTGCAATTGCAAATTGCACAGACCCAGATCTGCAGTCACATATTGCATCAGAAGATCTGGGTCTGTGCAGTTTTTTAGAAGTAATCAGTGGAATAAACAATATAGACCCTGATGTACAGGTGCATTATGCAATGGCTTATAGTTAATTTTTCTGATCAAATTAATAAAAGTTACACTGGGATGTAATTATCTCTTCCAAACAGTTACTGGTAATGATGACATATAAAAATCAGAGTGTACACATGAAACTATGCTGCACTGGACCAAAATATAAATTGTATATACTCGCTTATAAGAGAAGTCCAACTGCAAACTGCACAGACCCAGATTTGTCATTGAATAATGCACCAGCAGATCTGAATCTGTGCAGTTTGTTAGGAGTAATTATAACAAACAACACAGACCTGATGTGCAAGCACATTATGCTACAGCAAATCAGGATCTTTGTTGTTTGCAATTTTATGACTTATAAGCAAGTATATTCAGTATTCAGCATGAAATACAAACCCTGAACTGTCCCCCATGTAGTCAGAAATGTTGATTATGCTCTGTATCATTAGTAGCGACTGATGGAATCAACCTTTTTTGCCCAAGGATGTTCCTGTGATGACATTTAAAGCTGACTTTTTAAAAGATTTGGACCTGACATCAACAAATGTTACAATAGTTTTAAATACCAAAGGATCTTGTGGTAGCATATCTTCTTGAAAACTGATTATGTTCTTTCCATGGAAAAAAACACATCCCCAAATCTACTTTGTAAGTATATTAATCAATGCAGTATGCTACAGATGATCAATATTCTTTAAAATTGTGTGGTATCATGCTGAAAGTGTGTGTTTACAACTATGAATGCTAATTGGTCTCATGAAATTTTTGTTTTCTTTAACACAGGAGAACATTTTGAGTGTTGCAAATGAGAACATTAAAAATGCATGACCACTCAATTATTATCTAGAGCTGTGATAGGAGCTTAACAACTCATCAACCTGAACAGAACTTTTCAGATGCTCAATGTTGTAATGGAAACTCCTAGATATATCCCCATGCTGCCACCTAAATTTTGACCAAATTTTAGCCTCTTGGCCAAGTTAATAAGGGCAGGGCCAGATTCAGGAGTTAATGTTAGCTGCCCATGTGCATGTGCATTACTGTCTTTTCATGTTCATTAAGTGATTTTATGGTTCTGTTTTAAGACATCCCAATAGTTTCCAATTTTGTGGCAAAAGGGGTGTGTGTGTGTTGGATAGACCCTTTGGTCAATGGGTCAATGTCAGTTGTTTTTTTTTTTGTTTTTTTTACTTGTATGAATTTACCTTTCCTGTTCAGTAAGACTATATTATAATTATAGGGTGGGGAGTTCAACATCTCCCATGTTACGACGAAAAAAAACCCACTTATGTAGCCCACAGGGCATGTTCCATGGGGTATTGTTCAAAATTTCATTTGGCTGGAATAGTTACTTGGTTCAAATATGACACATACCAATTCTCAACCAAACAACACTAAAAACTTGTGAATAATTCAATGTAAAACCACCACCACCTTTTTGCACATAAAAAAGAGCATCCAATCATACTGCAAGGTTTTAAGTCTCTATCTTCAATACTGTAGAAGAAATTGCATGACTTTTATGTACACACATCCAGACAAGAATATGCAAGGTAATATATTAATCACATTTTTTCTTTGAAAAGGACAGAGATAATAATAATATTATTTGAAATGATAAAAAAAAACTGGTTCATTTAACTGCTTTTCCATCTTATTACAATTCATTACCTCTAACAAGCAATGTTTCACATCACCTCATATTTTACCAAAGCATTAAGAAGGACTAAAGGTCCGAGTTCAAACGGGAATAGCATACAATAAATGTTTGCTACCCATGTTTAATCCAATGGCTTACCAAGAGGCAAGAAAGTCACTGAGGGTTATTTCTTTTAAAACTGCTCAGTATTGAAAATGTTCTACTTAATTTTCACCTAGTGGCAAAATAAAAGAAGTACACGTAGCAAATTTTCTGCATGCTACTGTGTATTTTGAACCCTAAAAATTCCATAACTTGAAAAAGCTCCTGACTGTATTTTCAAGGTGTTAGATGTAATAAACATCATTCAGGCATCATCTTCTTATGAATGATCAGAACTATAACACTCAGCCCTCCAACCAAGTTACTACTCAACATACACTCCACTGTAGCACTGAAACGGGGACACGTTTTGCCACTGAATCAAGAGACAGAAACCATATGACAAGTAATGACCCACAACAGTTACATACGTATGACTGTGCAAGTGAAATGTGCACATTGTGCATGACTTCTTTCTCTGTGCTTTAGCATTACAGCCAGCATGTTAAAAAGGAGACAAAATAGTAATTTAACAGAGCAAACATTGTAAACTGAAAATGAAAGAACACAACAAAAAAGGCTAAAGTTCGCTATTACAACCTGGGATGAGCCAAATTGTCCAGCTAATGTTTCATTAAAGTTTAAACATAACGGGCATTTTTTTAAAGCCAATTTTCCAGCTGAATTTCAGCCTCATTTCAGTGCCAATAATGTCTGTTTTTCCTAATCCAGCTGTGTACATTTTCAATGAGAAGTTGCCTTTTCAACAGTAGTCACCTATTCTCAAGTGATTTTTTTTTTAAATTTACTTTATAAATACATTTCTTCAGCAAATCTTTGTAGACTAAATATTTAGTAATTTTAAAAGATAAAGAATTTTCCTCTTATAAGGAAGTTTAGAGATATTTTAGCCACATCACTGCAGATCCTCCAATCATTCTACACTAGCCATCACTGATGATAATAAATTTCAGATGGATGCTTGTTTCTAATCTTCTGATGATAAAAAAAATTAAGGCCTGCCCCATTATTTGCTGACTTAACATGCAAAGTCTTTGGCAGCTAATAGTATAATATATTTCTATGTAGAATTCATAAAAAAAATAAATCAATTTCTGACAGAAAAAAAACTTTAAAAATCCTTAAATTGCCCAAAATATTTGCCAGAAATGAGATTTGACTCAAACTGTGAATTATTTAATAAACCACTTGTAGAATATGAGCAAAGACAAATCAGCAAGATCTCGAGTGGAAATTCACAAGTACTGCTCCTTTCTTATAAATGAGAATTTTTCAACAGGTTCACTTTTTCACTGAGGCAAATATGGTACCTACTTCAGAAACTATTGCCAACCGAGCTACAGTTCATATGCTAGAAAGCTGAAAAAATATTTTTATTGTTACAATGTTATTTAAACTTGATTTTATTATTATTATTATTATTATTATTTTTATTATTATTTATACTACATGTATTATTATTATTAGAAAACCACCCCACCTCAAGTTCCACTGTCCAGAAGTCGTTATTTTTATTATTTTTCCAACCTGATTATCTCTTCCTTGCAAGTTCCAGAAATATGCTCCTAAGAATATTTTCCAGTGTTCACAATTCCTAAGAATATTTTCCAGTGTTCACAATTCTAACATTTGATGTAAAAAAAAATTCCTAATCCATGGACCACAGGCATCGTTCCCGAACTGTTACAAAAATCCCTGCACAACCCACAAGGTGTGCATTAGTCTTTGTTTCTTTATCTCATAAATACAGTGTAACCCCACTACAGCACTCTGCCTTATAGCACAAATATGATATAACACAATTGTGGCATGGCTCCCAAAAATTCAAATATTTGTTCATTTGTGAAAAAAGAAATTTTTTCTTTTTTAAAGTACAAAAATTAATGTGTAAAAAGATAATTATCATTTGGGGGTGAGATCATGTATGACTTTGGATATAACACGATTGTAGAATGGCTTGAGAGAATTAACAATTTTCTTGAAAAGTGCACATTTTTCTGCCAAAATGAACAAGCATTTGATTTAATAATTTGGCAAGACAAAAAATTTGTCTTATGATTGCATCTTTCTTGATAGGAAAAATAATGTTCAGAGTTTCTATAATTTGTTAATATTCATTTCAAATGTGTCAGTAGTTGATTTCTACCATATCATCTTAGTTTAGTTTTGAAAGAAATCAGCTCATTAAAAAGCTGATTAGTATTAATCTTATCATTATTAAACTATGAACAATATATGCCAGTAAGTCTTTTCTGTTTTTCTCCAGAACCTTTTGTGTGCAGCTTTTGCTCAAAGGAAAGAAAAGATTCTCATCCGAATTTATAAATCAATTACTTTCAGTAACTGTTAATCATCAATGTTAATCTCACTACTAATGGTTGTTACAATTATGGAGCAATGATATACAAATGTACTATAATGTGTTCCCCGACGCATCTGTCCAGCAAAAACTTTAAAGACAAACTTTTAACAATAATCTAAGCTTCAACAACTTTACCATTGTTGTGCTAGAGGCAGGAGAGCCAAAACCAGTATACCAACACTGCAATATCCCAACATTAAACATTCTTATATATCGCAAATCTCAGCATGTCGAAGTACATTATAAGTTGAGTCCAACAACAACTACAAGTCGAGTCCACCTACAAACAACATAGACCCTGATCTGGCAGATAAGGGTCTATGTGATTTGTTACATTGATTACTTCTATTAAACTGCATAGACAGATCTGCTTGTGCATTATGCAACACCAGATCTGTGTCTGTGCCATTTGCAGTCGGATTCACTTACAAGTACATACGGTACCATGATACCCTTGGGTACCATAGCAGTTATTTGCTAAACATTTATCCACTACAAATCACCCTAAGTTTTTAAGTGCAATATCATAAGTAATTATTGAAGACTGATAACTGTGTGTGCATCTACACTGCATTTAATAGTATCAAAGCAAACCAATATTAAAAGAAAATAAAAGCCTTTTTGGTACAAATCATACAGAATTGTTAAGTCATAGACTGTTTATTCAGAACTGATCAAAAAAGTATTTTGTATATCTGCACTTTGAGATTTTTTTTGATGGAGAAGGCTATTTTCTGGAGACTGTTTCAACTGACTGATGAATGGCAAAGTCATGACAGAAATCAGACGGGCTCCTCCATTAATATCATGATCTACTAATTATAAAAAACTACTATCTTTTGCTGCTGTTTCTCAATTTTAGCAAGCAGCATGATAAAGCTGTATGTGGGCTGAGTTTAACACCATTTAGAGAACATTATGTATCACTAGAAATAATCAAAGTAAAAACATTGTAGGTATTGGTGCATAATGAATGACTATGAAACAAATGAATGTGCCAGTAGTTTCTCGTGGGTCGGTGGTTCTTTCCGGGGATTTCCCGGTTTCTTCCTCCACCATTAATACTGGCCGCCATGTATAACCTATCATGTGCTGAAAAATGGCGTTAAGCCCTACAACAACAACAACAACAACAACAACAAATGAATGTATCAATTCACATTTTTAGAATTCTAAACAACCAACAGAATACTCTCCTTGAAGAACAGAATCCGATGAAGATTATGTAACGCTGATGAAGAGATTTGTTTCTTCTTTGCAAAGGTGTTGATATAATCTTAACATTTCTGTGAAAGATAGAGTCTTGTGTAATTATCTATGACATAATATGCTTGTTGATTGCAGTTTGAAACAAAAACTTTTTATTTGTTTAAATCAATTATTGGGTTGCTACAGATTTCATCAAGAAACATTCCTAGGAAGCAGAAGTGGTTGAAACAAATGGATGAAAATAAAGACTATAAATGCCTCAAGCTAATTTACAAAGTATGACCCAGAGCACGGAACAAATGAAAAACAAAAGCTTTGTAAAAAGCAGACCATGTTTCCACTTTTTCTTTCAAAGTTACAACACCAGTAGGAATTTTTGTAATTTCTACACTTCTGGTCAGTAATATAATAAATAATGGCTGATACTAGCAAAAATTAAAAACAAAAATTAAAAAATACCTTTATAAATTTTCATTAAATTCTGGAAAGCAAATACTACATCTCAAGCTGGTGTCTGACAGCAGCAAGAAAGTAAATGTTAATATCTTTTTGAAAATATGAACAAAACATTTTTTAAAAAAAACTATTAAGTGTATCAATTGATATAGTCAACCCTACCTTAAAGGTCACCTATATTATGCAATCCATTGGAAAATGTTACAAGTTTTGTACTTATTATTTATTTCTTTGTCATATTACAAATTTATTTTATATACAATTATGGAATAAGTATGTAGTAGTGCTTTATGGCACCTCAGCACAAAAGCAGCTATGTAGTGCCAACAAAAGATTATGTTCCAAAAATGTAAATATGAATTGCAATCATTTTAGGAAGATATAACCTTCAAAATAAATGTATAACTAAGCACAACATTTCATACACGCTATAATAATAATAATAATAATAATAATAATAATAATAATAATAATAATAATAGTAATATTATTATTATTATTATTATTATTATTATTATTATTATTATTATTATTATATTTACTGAGGCTGTATACAATCTTTTAAAACTGATATTTCTACCGAATTATTTTTTTTGTCAAACTAAAACTTTGAAAGCAGCAAATTAAAGGAAGGGAATGCCAATCAAAGATTGATCTTCTTGTTATATGACTTGTTGCTTGTAATTCACAACAACAAACAGAATAAGTTAAATGTAAATGGTAGATCATCAAACTTGCACATTCATTATTTATAACTAACACAAACCATATTTAATGTTTATATTCTATAGTCATTCTTTTCCTGTGGGATGGAGGACCAATATATTTAACATCTGTTCCCAGCATTGCTTCTTAGGTTATATCTAAACAGTTTTTGAAAAAGTACAGGAATTTTTAGCTGCACTTTGGAAAGAGAGCCTGAATTTCAGAGATTCACTAACAGGTGCCTGTTTTCTCCATGACATGCAAGTCAATGCCAATGAACTCTTCACTGCCTTTGAAGATTCCAAATTTGGTTTTACTAGCAGATGTGATAGCTCTGTCATTAGAAGTTATTCTTAGACCTGCACAGTTTTAGTAGGAGCCCAAAACCCCTTTTGTCTTGAACCATGGTTTCTACTAGGGTAACTCTTTGATGTGTTACATCAGCTGCTACCAAAAGGGACACAAACAGATGTGGGAATCAGGTCACTCAATCATTCATAATTGTTACAGGAAATTAATGAAAACTGATGGCAAATCTTAAATCTAATATTAGAAAGACCTGGTTATATGGAATTGTTTCATGTAATTTGCATAGAAGTACCCTTAAGCAGATGCCAAATTGGAGGGAAAATGCAGGGAACTTCCTAGAAGGTGGCTGGCAGTTCCATAAATAGATTATTAATAGATTCAACAAACTGATGACATTTCAACAACTGTTGCTCTTTGATCCCATGACCTTTGTTGCAGTTGTTGCAATGTCATGAACATTTGTTGCCATATTCTGTATGCTATATATATTCTTATTTATAGATAATGTTATATCTTTATGTGCCATTACCTACTCAATGAGCAACATCCTTAACAAAAAGGTCTAAAGCAGTGAAAAAAAGCCACAGCTTTCACACTGGTCTAACTTTTTACTCATTAAAAGGTCAATTTATAGCTCATAAAATGCACCAGTGATTATAGTATACTAATCTTACCTTAAAATAACTTGCTTTATACTCAATTGGTGTCACTTGTTTGGTAATAAGGTAATATCCTGTAACAAAAATGAGATTGTTAGACAGATCTATGATGCCAAGTAATAAATATGTATATAATCAAGTGAATGATATTACCTTGTCATCACTGATAATGAATAAATTAAGGAATATAATGCTTCATATATACTTATTGCATATTCATTAGTGGATATAGAAGAATTTACAACTACAGTGTTTGTACTCACATAACCTGGCACTCCCCAACTTTGTCTCATGCACTTCCAAAAAGATGCAAGACCCAATTTTAGTGAAATCTAATTCATCCTTTCATGCTCTGTAAGTAAATAAATTTTAATGAAACATTTATGACCCAGAGGTGAAGTCCCTGGGGATAGGGATGGACCCCTGGGCTAATGACAGCTGCATGCAAACATTTGCCATTTCATGCTCAGTTAGTGTATATCTACTACATGTAATAGTGTTGGGATCTCAATATGGTTTAAGCTATGACTGGGGGGGGGGGCCACAACCCAATATCCTGCTGACCTGACCCAAAGTCATCGTCCAACATTTCCCACCCCCTAATTTTGTGTTGACACTTGGGTCAGTGATCACACCAATTTTAAGACATGTTCGTCTCTTAAATTTTTTGAGAGTTATTTTGAATATATGAAAAACCATTCCCCACCTTTCAGCCCCGCCCCCCACCCCCCTCCCGGGCCAATTTGAACTGTGTAGGATTTGAATTACAATGTATGCAATGAAACACGGGCAGGATTTGGGGAAAAAAGAACAGAGTGAAGGAAAGATGAATATCAATTTAAATTGGCAAATTTACAAGAAATGCACAAATAATGTCCTACTCTGCTATCAATGATCTTACTTAGATTATAACAATGGAATTTATCACATAGTCGGTATAGTTTGCCTATAGGGTTTTGTTTTGAATGAACATTTTGGCGGCCATTTTTCAACTCAACTCGCAAAAGGAAATTGAGGAAAAATTATCTCGGCTGTCTGAATATGGACATGTTACCCCCACAGGGGTTTGTTATGTCATGTATAACAATATCATGACAAGAAAAATGGCGTCCAACTACAAGACAAGAACAACAATAAGAAGTAAAACTAAGGGTATTGCTCATTTGATATCTGTAACATAGATATAGAATCCGACTTATATACAAGCGTGGTTTAAATGTTAACTTACAGAAATAAATAAACTCACGTCTGTTCACAAAAGAATGTGGACACAAATGGGTCTCCCAACAGATAGAACTTTATTCAACCACAGCATATGTAAGCAGTATACATGGGATGCAAATCTGACTCAAAAAGAAATTTGCTTACATCTTCTGAACAGTCTATTGTTTCAAATCAAATATTGCAAATGTCTGGGGTCACAAATGCATTACAGTAAATATGGGAATTTCTGCATGAAAATCGCAACAATGTAACAATGTAATGTTTAGTTCTGAAAGTGAAATTTTAGGGTAAATATGTTCTCTAGGCCTAATGTGTACAGTATCAAACAATGTGGCATCACATTGCATTGATCATTCTGTTTTGAAAAAAGATTTTGTCAATATAAAATGTTCAAATGGAAGCTTTCTCTTTGATCTATAGTTTGTAAAAAAGTATAATCTTTTACTTGTTCAACTTTGTTTGGGATTACATTTTATGCACAAGAAATGAAAGGTGCACCGTCTCTCAGAATGAACAAAATTATTTATTCTTCTATCTAAATAATTTCCACTGAAATAAAAACTATGTGATAAAAAGAATCTCAAAGGGGTAATGATTTAATATTAAATTTATGAAACTCGCTGAATAATGTCCAGCCAATGCTCGCAAAAGCTGGACATTATTCAACTCGTTTCATAAATTCAATAATTTACATCATTACCCATTTGAGATCCTCTATATACTGAAGAGGTTGAATATTTACTTAAACTGCTTGCAGCTCATGGAAATTTAATTATTTGACAGTTTTGTAACTTTGATGTCTGATATAAGTGGATGTGATTCCATTTTTAAATAGATGTAACTGCAACGCTTCATTTCAAACAGATATAACGATCTTTGATGTTTCTTGTTATTAGAACAAAATAAAGAAACAATATCATTATAGCACGATGTTATGACACTAAAAAAGTTAAGATTGTTTAATAAAAATGAATTGTCCATGTGTAAAAATATACAAATTAGAACTGAAATCCAAATTATACTGGACATGATTGACAAAGCACAAAAACATCTCAATTCATTGATTCATGTGACATGCCTTCCTGTACATCATAAGAGGTGACAAATGGAGATAGGTGCCACAGTGGCTCTATGGTAAGTGTGCCTGATGTGCGAACAAAAACCATGTGGTTCAAACCCTACCATATGATAAGCCCAAGTAAACTACCACTGGGTGTCCTTCAGCAAACACCTTTAATCCATTTGCCTTAATAACCTACTTGTGTTGTTGTGTCAAGAAATATAAAACATCACACAAGTCCATCAGAACTTGCATCTCAAATGACTGTCAAACTGTAAACACGAAACTTCGATGCATTACCACAAATAATAACAGGAAAATCCTTCAAATAAATAGTAGAAGTAAATAATATAGGTCACCTTGTTACTTGCACAACTCAAACACAGCAAGAGTCCCTTGAAGGCACTGACATTTTACTGGCAAAATAATTTCCAGGAATTCAAGATGAAACTATTTCTTCCTTTTAACCGTCACATGTTCAGACCATGTCTGATATTTTTCATCAATAAAATTTTTTTTTAAATTAGCTACTGTGGTTCATATAACGGACATCAGCTTGGCACCATTTTCAAAAAGATAAAGTAGACATCGTTAGAAGCCTTTTGGTGAAAATCCAATGTCATAATGATAATCCATTCAAGGGGAGTAGTTATAAAAAGATTTCTTAGAAATCATTGTGGCAGCCATGTTGTATGCATGACTGGCACCATTTTCATTTAGGACTACCTAGGTGTGATAAAAAAAAAACTACTAGTGAAAACTCCCATGCTGATATATCCATAAATTTGGGAGGAGTAGACATACTTTCAAGATGTGACCTTCTAAGCAGGAGTAGCAAGGACAAGATTGGTGTCCATATTGAATGACAGATCAGCACCATTTTCATTTAAAACTAAGCAGACATCATAATAAGTCTCTTAGTGAAAACCTCACAGTGATATAACCATCAATTCAGGAGTTGTTGTTGTGGGTTAAAGCCATTTTTCAGCACATGATAGCTATACATGGCAGCCAATATATCTGGTGGAGGAAGAACCCAGGAAAATACCGAGAAGAACCACTGACCCACGAGAGTATACTGACAAGCTTTTTATATACTGATGTTGACCAAGCATTTTTGTCTTGAACCCATGTGCATAGAGGTAAGATGTCAGTGATCTGAAAAGGCTAGTGCCTCAGCTCACTCAGTCACCTGGGGCCCCTTCTGGGTGAGTAGCAAGATTTTCAAGATGGCTGCTGTGTTGTGGCCATAATGAATGTCCGATTGGCACCATTTAAATTAAGACCAAATGGACATCATAAGAACAATATTTTAAGATAGCTGCCATAGTGACCATATCGGATATCAAACTAGCAAAATTTTGCATTTATAAGAAGTTTTATACAGATAACCCCATACTGATATGATCATCTATGTTTTAAGGGTAGCAATAAAGAGATTTTCAAGATGACTGCTCTGGTGGCCATACTGGATGTCAGATCAACACCTGTTTAATTTGGGACCAAGTGTATATAGTAAAATTGTCTTTCAGTGAAAACCCTATGCTGATATGGCCATTCATTCAAGAGTAGTAGTTATAACATGAATTTCACACATTCTGCCATGGTGGCCACAGTGGATGTCTGAGCAGCACCATTTTCATTTAGGACCAACTAGACCCTGAGATGAATGTCTGTATGTGTAAAGTTTCATCACAATCCTCTAAGTATTTCAGAAGGAATAGCAACACACTTGTGCAAAAAGACTGAGGGACAACAGACCATCCCATAAGCTCTTGTGGTCCATGACCAGCAGAACAAAAAAAATTTCCACTTTTGAAGACAGAAACAACCTTTCTAACTTAACCCCATGTGCCACATTTACAATCCATGTGGTTGTACCCTACTTCCAAGCTCTGTACCATCAACATCATATACGATACACTAAAGTGGGTGGCATTACTGAAGAGCAGACAAATGTAGTTCTACAATGATACCAAATAATGTAGACTTTTTACCTGCATTACAAAATACAGCTGGGAAAACCCAATTTTTGAGACCAGATTTTTTAAAATTGAAAGTTACTGGATTTGGAACCAGAGTTTGTGTCTGAATTATAGACACTTTGGCCTGACATCTAAATCAGACTGGTCCAACCTCCACACAGACAGATGAACATTTGCAAAAAGTTGGATAAGTTTGAGATTTGGAGTAAAATGTGTCTGGGACACAAAAATCATGGGTCCAATATGCAAAAAAGAATTATAAATAACAAGTCCAATTTTTACCTTTCTGCCCATGCATGAGTGAAATAGCCAATAAAACACAACATCTTCGATGCACCTAGGCATCCAACTAAACAAAAAGCTCTTGGAAGCAGATGTATTTGAATGCATTCAGAAGTAACCCCATTAATGAATTTCCTATGCTCATTACAGACAAAAATGAAAATAACCTACAATGATTAACAAGTTAATATGACATCCTGTCTACAAGTTTACAAAAGACCTTATTAAACCAAGGCTTCTTAGACTTCACCTACTTTCAAATTTTCTTGGTGAAGCAAAGTTTGATTTTGTTATAAAGGATAGTGCCATGTAAATGCTAAAATGATCATACTGATTCTGGCTCCAATTTCAAGAATTTCCTCAATATTTATTCCTGAAGTTACAGTATGCATTATCTTACTTTTGATTTTTCTGACATCGATAGAACTTTTTGCTTGTGGTTTGTGGGTCTGATACCTGCCCAGCCCAGCCCAGCCCAGCCCAACCCAGCCCAGGTTGGCTGCTCTCAGTGTCACTGGGAAAAGCACTAACTCCAATTCCTTGGCATGATATGTAACTAATAATATGCTTATAGTGCCATTAAGGGGCCCCAAGTGGCCAAGTGGTCTAAAGCGCTCTCCGTTACAGCTCACTGCCATCTCACCTCTGTCTGCGTGGGTTCGAGTCTCGGATTCGGCGAATGTGGATATGTGAGAAAGCTTGCCAATAGCTTCTTGTGGGTCGGTGGTTCTTTCCGGGTATTTGCCAGTTTTCTTCCTCCACCATTAATACTGGCCGCCATGTATAGCCTATCGTGTGTTGAAAAATGGCGTTGAGCCCTACAACAACAACAACAACAACGTGCCATTAAAATATCAGTCACCAACCAACCAACTGTTTATCACTGAAACGAGAAATCCCTTAAAGCTGTGGAAATCCTCAAGTATTTCTTAGAAATACATCATGGGCTCATGACAGAAAAATTTCAGTGGGGGGGGGGGTCTTTTTGTTTTTGTTTCACAATGAAAATACTCATTGCTGAAAATGAAAAAAAAAGATGAATGTTTCTTAAAATCTCAATTTGAGGAAATAAATTTTAGTCATTTGGTGAATCTGGGACCAGGTCATTACATACTGAATACAGCTGTTAATTAGCCATCCAAGGATATTTGTCTGTAATATAATTTAATATGCAGACAGCTCGAAATGAAAGAATGTAATGCAGCATTCTGAATGGAACCATGCATTTATTATCAAGGTGCATATTCTTTGATCTCAAGGGCTTGACCCTCTGACCCAGGGACTAAATTAAAGATGGACTTCTGTGCTGGTACCATTAGCATTCATATCTGAAATATAATAACTAACAGAAAACGAAAGCCATATGATGACAGCTAGTGGTGTTATGCAAGGTGCCTGATATAAAGATAGCATCTTTCCTCCCAAGTTCCACCTGTTGTAGAAACCCCCAATCAAAGCCAAGCGTTTAGGGCATCTGTTTAACTAACTGTAATTAAAGACATTCACCTGCATAAAGACCAATAACGGAATTGCTTTTATGTTCCAGGTAGTGGTCTTGTGCCCAGTTTTGATCTTGGAAGTGTTTAACAATAGGCAATGACCAGTGCCCAAATAATTTCAAGCACCAGCAGTCATTACAAGAGCCTCTAACCTATAATCAAACCATAAACAATTATGAATTTAATGCCTCTAACCATCAAAAGTAACTGGCGCTGGAGGCATCCAGGCGTGAAAGTGGGTGATAAAAGAGATACTAATTATCACAGCTGCTGGCACGTGCCTGTCCTGAAACTAACCCGCTGTCCTGCTAACAAACGGGATTTACTAGCCTACTGAGGTAGGCTACATACCACCTATTTGATATGTCCTCCACCCTAGTCATTGTATTGTATGTATTTGCTTGTCATGCCATTATTACAGGTAAAGCTATCCAGCCTTATTCACCTATGTAGGAGCTCTCTAATATACAACTTTCCTATCCACACAACTTTTAGTCAATTAATAGTTATGCTGTTTGTCAATCAACCTTACTTAGCACCTCTTTATCCCTTTAATAAACTGCCTGGTTACCAGCATTTGACTGGTATGAGTGATTGCACAATACAGGTAAACATGTGGGAGCAAATACTAGCAAGATCCCATGAGGTAGCCTCTAAAAATGTGGAGAATACATAGGGAAATTAGCAGTGAATTTGGATAACTACAAAAGAATTGAATGGGTTTAACTCAAAGCTGAAATTGATTAAAAAATCTTTATTAAAATCAAAAAGACTGTAAATTATTACAATTTATATGTGATTAGTAAAAGCTTCCTGTATAAATGATGGTGGGCAGAGTTTAGGGCAAACAGTGGAGCTATTAATTGCACATCCCAGGGTTCCAAGACAAGCCTGATTTCTTTTTATCCATGACTTTTCAATGACAAATTTCTGATGTTCCATAATCAATTTGGATTTGTACACAGAAAATAATGATAATATTGATCAGGATCAAAAGAAAGATTATGCTACATGATCAGCTTTGTGTTGAGATGACATCCTCTTCCCCTTACAACCATCCAATCCACCCACTTGAACACTACAGACCAACATGTAAGCAAAGTGAGATTTTAAATTTTTGCCACTTTCCATGACAGAATGTATTTACACAACTTTTCCATTACTTCCAGGGCATTTTTTTCCCAGGATTAAAAATGTCATCAGTAACCCAAAAGGGCCATTCACCAATAATATTTCTGGATTGGGGTACAGGTCCTTGGAATTGGGAAAATTGCATGTAATCCAACTAAGTCAGGAATTTTTAAATAAAAGAAAAAAATGCTGAATGTGGCCCTTATGCTTCGGTTTTGTTTTATATTGTAGTTTTAATCTATTTTCTATCTTTGAATAAGTCTGCACATCTAAGAATCAGTTCTATTAAACTGATTGCTTTTGGTAAATGGTAAATCTCTAGCCAAAATTAGGTAAAATTTGCAATTTTTGTCTGAATAGGAGATAATGAATTTTGCCCAACCCCTGACCAGAACGACCAAGGAAATTTCCCCATCATGTTGTCAAGTCTAAAAGTTTTTATATATATGACCTAAATATCTCTTCTAGACACATTCCTTTGGTCTTTTAGAAAACAAGCTCAAGTACAACCATTAGCAAATAGTGCATATCAAAAATTCCACTTGACTACAATTTGCTCAGCAAACCATTCAACACAGAAACTTTTATTAGGAAACGAGCATTACCAATCTGATTAAAATTATATCTCCACTATCCTGTGTGAAGATCTGATAGTGAGTCTGCTTAGGTGTCATGTCCAGGTGACCTATGTTATTACCATAAGTACTAATTTTATCAGCCAATCAGATTAAGTCTTATACCTTCGCATTTGGGGGACTGAGCAGTATAGCTGAAGAGCATCAATGTGTGCTGAACGATTTCATTCACTTATAAATTTGTGAAAGCTGCATTTCCATTGGCTAATTCAATGGTCACCAGAACATGACCCCTAAGCAGTCATTGTCAGATCTACATAGGACAGTGAAGATCTAATTTTATTCAGATTGCCAGGATTATATTAATGGGCAATCAAGGGACATAACTCATCTAAATGATGTCTGGAATGGTTAACTCCAGCTCATCTAAGTTCTCTCATCAATGTAAAAGTGCATGCAGAATCTGGTTGAAATCCAATCTTCCAAGTTATGAGGAAGAAAAAAAAACACAGACAGATAATCAGTGGCCACACCTCTTCTAAATAATAATGTGGAATACAAAATGTTAAACTCACCGAAGTCTCATAAATACAAAGCTGCATCCCAAACTTGGTTGTAATCCAACAATCTTTGGCTGCAGATGTGAAATCATGTGGCTTAACTCCTGTAAATGATGTTGCTGAATGCAGGAAATTGACCTCATTAAGGTTGCATCAATATAAAGACGAAATTTGGTTGAAAACAAGCAATAATTTGTAAAGTTATACTGCAGAAACCAAAGTCCTGAAGGCTCTCAGGGGTATAATTCCTGTAAATAATTTTATGGAACTGAACTCATTCAAGGTTTATCAATATAAAGTGCCATACCAAAATCTGGTTGAATCCAACAAATCTCGATACAGCAATGCTAGAGAACCAAAGTCAGGAGGACTGGCAATCAGGGGCCATAACTCCTGTAAATGATGTGGTAGAACATGGGAAATCAAACTCATTCAAGCTTCCATCTATATCGCACTGCATGCAAATCTTGGTGAAGTCTAACAATCTTTGGAAATGTTAAGCAATGGAAATGAAATATAGGGGAACAGGTAAACAACTGTTCTCAGTGATGACCGAGAAACTTGGAAATTAAATTCATTCAAGGTTTCATCGATATAAAGGGGCAAAACAAATCTGTCTAAAATCCCAATCTTCCCATTCAAGTTTTCCCAAAACTGATGATGTCAAGACTAATGGATGGACAGTAGGATGTGATTACCATGGGATCTGACATTTTCATTGAGCAGATCCTAAATAACAACTGTCGATGGATGGCTGATGCATGATTGATGGTGCATGGCAAACACAGGACCAAATCAAAATTCAATTTGCCTTATGGCCATGTGGTCTCAAGAAAATTGAATACATGTATAAGAAATACTTCATCAGGAGAAATTTTAAAGTATTTCCAATAATATAAATCATTATTGTTACTAAATCAGGCTTCCCACCATCTCAGGGATGAACCAGGACTCCCTTAGGAGACTGGGTAAAACAGGCTGGATGCACCCTCCCATAATAATGGAGACTAGAGTTGTGGTGATGCAACTGTTAACAGATCAAACTCATGATCAAAAGGCTGCAGGTTCAAAATCTACAATCATATCAGCTTGGCTCAACTAATGTAGTGTGTCCTTGGAGTGAACCTACTGGCATCACTGTACCATGAAACACCAAATTGAACCAATCTGGGTCATTGTCATTGTTGTTTTTGGTTTAATACAATTTTTCAGTGTGGTGTTCAGTATAACTGGTACAGGAAGAACCTGGGAAAATCTTGATATGAACCACCAACTCACATGAAACTAGTGGAAAGCTTTCTCACATACCCACACTGGTCAAGCTTGAGACTCGAAGCCACATGGACATATGTGAGATGGCAGTGATCAGCAAGCTTGGTCAAGAGCATTATTGAAGAAGTAGTTATTTTGTTAGGATTCTGTTTTTATCTTTTACTCTTTTACTGTTTGACTTCATGTAATGTAACAGCATTCACACATAAATGAATTTTCAGTACATATCTTGTTTTACATTTCACCGATTTATGTCTACAAAAGTTTAAATTGCAATTAAAGGTAAAATTCAAGACTATTCAGGACAACAGTCTTGATGATACACCTGGTTTGTCTTTGTGCCATAGTGGGATGCACTATTAACACTTGGGAAGTGATTTTGTTTATTTTTTAAAGGGTCATATGAAAATGAATCCACTTCATTTGAGATTAAACATAGGACAAAAGTGTCATACACACAAGTGGATAACACATCAGCAAAAATGATGATTCCCATCAAGATTAAATGATAGAGAATATTGCCAGTCTGAGAGGTGAGTAGAAAATATATGCACTGATGTAGTTTTGGATATAGGAGTATGATATCCATGTATTGTGGTATGAATCCTTCCAGTACATGTACTGTTGTACATTGCCATCAACCAAGTTTTTGCAGTATTTAAGTTGTGAATGCAAAGTCGGAATGTTTCTACAATTGCTGTACATGTTTTTGTACAGACTTTTTCACCAATCCTGTTTATTACAATAAGATGTTTAAAACTAACAAAGAAAGAAATCATAAATAAATCCATCCCAAGCATTACCCCATTCTGCATCAATCTTTGCTCATTAAAGTGACAGAATATCAGAATAAGCTTGATTCCCCAAAGAATCAATATACGAGTAAATACAGTAAATGCAAGTTCAGTCTGTGAGATAATGCGGTAAAGAAGATTTCACCTGCCTGAAACTCTACTGTCACTACAGGTAACCTGTGATGTACTCTTATGATTTATCATCTTTACAAAGTACCCACAATTTTCATGTACTTGCCTAACAAATTACTGTGCAGGTCAACTCTACAATAATCAAGAGAACAAACACTTAAGCAAACACCAACATATAAACAAGAGGCACAAGTTGACCAAAGATCATGCAACTAGGCAAAATTTGTAGCATATAGTTGTCTATTAATACTGGTGCAACTTGTCGTCATTAATAGATCATATATGTTACTGTTGATCACTTTCTCTTCACAAACATAATGTCATTTATACAACCAGCTTTTTCCATGGATCTCTTCCAGTCCCTGAGAACTTGGCCCTAATACATAACTTATAAACTGTTTGTGGCCCCACCCTTAAACTATATACATTTACTTAACAGTACATGGGTAATAAATTTGTGCAGTGTGCAAGAACTATTGGTTTGTCACCCCTCCCACAGGACCCTGTTCCAGAAGTCACAGTTTTTAAACTATTGGCATCTGCGCCCAAGGCAGCTTCAGTGGTTCAGTGGTTAAGGCACTGGACATGTGATCAGAGAACTACCAAAATTTTGAAAGACTATTTTAAAATTCACAAGTTTATTAAAAATCTTTTAGTAAGTGTTTCAACAGGAAGGAATATTAACTATTATATATTTTATAATTAAAACCTTAAACTTGAAAAATATACATGCCCCAAAGCAATGCACAATACACATGACAACTTAATTCTATCAAACCAAATTTATCAACTTCCCTCAAATATTCAAGAATTACTAATAAAATTAAGATTTAGCAATCCTTCTCTGCAAATAAATGTGTACACTTGGACATCTTTTTTTAAAAGATGTTCTATCTAACACAAAGCCATTTTTCTTGCACATAATTAAGTAAGTAAAGAAATCATGATACTTATGTACATTTATCAGTGTGCTTCAAAGATGCTTCTAGCTCTTCAGCCTAGGGACTACATTGATTATTCATAAATCCCTGCACAGCTTATTTCCTTAAAAAATAAAGTACATGTATTGGTCTGCATCTGAGATAAGCAATATTCTGGTTTGGTTGGGCCTAACCCAGTTTAAGTTGTTTTGTCTTGTGGCCATTGTTTGTTTTGTTGGGCACTGAGATACCTAAGGGTACAACATACCAGCTGACCAAACCTGGTCTGGGATTCAAACCCAGTACTCCTGCATTGGAACCCAGCATGCTTTCCACTGGTAAATACAAAGTAATTTTATAAATATAACAATATTATCAAATTAAAACAACTTAGAGAAGGAATGTGCATCTTTCTCTAGGGCATGAGGCAGATAAACAATTTTTAAAGTCATGCTGTATGATGTAAATATGCAAATAAATCCATGTCATGGGCTGGATTAATCCCACAGGCCATAGGTTGCAGAGGCCTATTATTTGCCACATTGATATTTATATTTTTCTTCAATTTAACTTATAAATCATTCCTCATAATCTCTAATGTGTCAATATTACTTTGCAATATTTTTGTATAACTTGTTTTAATGAAATTTATGTATATTGTATTCTACATTTTATCTGTTTCAAACCTTTTCTTAAAAAGGGAGGAATTCTGCATAACCCAAAGCCTGTGATTCTAATAGTCCTTATCATAAGTTGCTTCCCTTGCTTTAGTCTAACAAGAAATCCAGGTCAGTGTGGTTCTTTGTGTTGAAATTTCCTCCAATGCTGCTTCATCCACATTTGATGGCATATTAGCATAGTTTGTCCAGTATAGAAAAGTCCCTATTTTTATTAATGGCAGCCATATTTGATAGTAATGAAAACCTTATCTGATGGCAAATCATCATCATTTAAACAAATCTGAAACTGTTTTATGCCAGGATGCTTTCTTTCACATTTGAAAAGTTGCTGTTGAAAGATTTTTCATTTCTGTCAATGGCAGCCATATTCAATGGTGACTAACCACTGTTTGAAAAAGTTATAAGCACCTTCATGCCTTCTATCAAATTTGGTCATATTCCATTCAGCAATTTTAGTGACAACATATTTTAAAGGTCTTTCTATTTTTAGAAACAGTGGCCATATTTAAAGGCTTCTGGACATTATCTGAAGGACACTCAAGCAAGGATGCTTTCTCTAATTTGATAGCTACATCTTTGGGCACTGTTCCCTGTTAAAGTTGAAAAATAAAACCAGATCTGGTCATAGTTGGAGTCTCTCAATAAGGCATAAAAAAGTAACTAAAATAAAAGCAGAATAAAAGTGTTATAATGTATCTATATTTTGAATAGTGCATTTCACCATACAATCACTCATCTGTCCATCTTTAGGTTTTCAAACAGCACTGACATATTTGAAAACTGCTGTCAGAATAAAGCACAAATGAAATCAGAACTCTCCATAAACACATCCAATACTTGCTTGTTATTTGAATTTATAAGAAATTTTGAGTCAAAATACTACCAATCATCATTTGTTATGCACTTGCATTACTATCATTAGTGTCTGTATCAATCATTCAAATTAATCAACAGAACAAACAGCTTGGACCAGGATCTGCTGGAACATTTTAATGATGTTAGTCCTACAATATAAGACGTCAAACCTGATATGCATGATTGAAGAGTCAACAGTCTTACTGCCATAACAATCACTGCTGTGTAGCTCTGTTCCAAAAGCACTGACATAGGCCAAATTTTCAAGAATATTTCACATAGTTGGCAGCCCATATTGGCACTGGTTGCACAGCACAGAGTCTAATTACTCTGATACTTTTATCCTCTTCAAAGAAATCCATGTACAATCATATGGTAGGCTCAAGAAAATCACTGTCCTCTTGCTCTGACTAGGTAAATATTGGCTGGGCCAAGTAAAACCTTACTATGTCCTTATCTCGGGGCCAAGTAGATATAGATTCTCACACTGAAAATAAATCTGTGCATTTCCTACCCTTAACAAGCTCAGAAGTTCAACATTGCTAAATATCTTGTGCACATCAATTTAACTTACTTCTGCCCACTTTGACTAGAAAACATTGCAAAGGAAGTCTACTTCATTTTTGTACAAAGGTAAAAAGTCATAAACTTATTATGTTGTAGTTTTGCACCTGATCCCCAATTGATCTCTCAATCATTATTCTCATTTACAGATATCACTATTTTTGCAAAGTATATACACAATGTACCAAGGTGAAGCATGTTTATTGAAAGTTTCAGTTTATTATGTCCATATATAAATATGAATGCAGCTTACCAGTATTATCAATGTGTGTGTGTGTGTGTGTGTGTGTGTGTGTGTGTGTGTGTGTGTGTGTGTGTGTGTGTGTGTGTGTGTGTGTGTGTGTGTGTGTGTGTGCACGCGTGCGCATGACTGTACATGTATGCAACTAATTGTGTCACCCTCTTTAAATAAAGTGATTATTATTATTATTATTAAAATTATTATTATAGAAACACTGTTCAGTAATTCAGGTAACATTTTGATGTGGAGAAAGTTTCCATTTCCATAAGCTATCACAAATCTGTACAAGTCAGAATCCTGAACAGTTAAGCAACAGAGAATATCAAATTTTTAAATCATTTTCATCTGGTCTGACAGTGTTACACTTGCCCTATGTCAATGGTATTTTCAAGACTGAAGCTTTACAGATATATTGTTGCACCAAAGGGAAGATGCTGACATATTTCTATAACTACGTCATTAATTTTCACAAGAAAAATCTTGATACTTCCGTTTGAAATAAGTATTTTAAGTGTCTTGGCCGATTTTCGCCATCTTTCACACAATGTATGCCATTGTAATCTTAATCTATTTACAGTCAAACCTGTTCACAATGGCCATTCTAATTCACCCTCCCCCCAACAAATTTCCTATATAAATGTCCAGTATGTACTGGTCACCTGCCTTCAGCAGCTTGGTGTTTCCTAACCAAACAATGGTTTCTCAGTGCCATAAGCGGTCACTGGCATGCATTAATAGCTGTGACCACTCAGTCTTTTGCTTCAAGAGGAAGGCATTGTTAAGATAAAGGAATATAATGTAAATTACTGTGCAAACATTTCTTATCTCCCTTGTACACACTGTACTGCTGTCATGTTAATACTGAAACTCAAAGGTGTCAGTATGCCAAAATATAAGCAGTTTTTATCATTAGGGTACTGGGTCGAAGCAATTCATTTGCTGGATGGTAGGAAAAGTAGTTGCATTATCACAGCAGAAATGCAAATCACATTTTGTGACAGGTATAAAGGGATATCTTCAACTATTTCCCTAAAGCTAAACAGTTGACAACGTTCGTTTTTTAGAAGTGATACAAGTTACATCCCTTTTCATTATTGTCAGGGGTCATTCAATATTAAAAAAATGTGTCTGTAAAGGCAAGTTAAATTTCAGTTCAAGGGTCAGAAGGAATAGCCATATACGTCTTCTTTTGATCTTCTTTTAATCACAGGCTTTTCACATAAACCAACTATCCTTTGTTCTTGGCAAGTTGAGAAAATGATTAATCCAGATATTGTATTTATAGTGTGAATAAACTGCGTACATTCTGAAGTCAGCAATGATTTCATTTAAAGGATGGATTAAAGTGAACAGGACACAGTAATCTTGTGTAGAACATAAATTTGTGAGAGAACAACACATAACTGTAATTATGATTTGTTGTACAGTGCACATAAAATAATTTTGATAATGTGTTAATAATAATAAGAAGAAGAACAACAACAACATAATAATAATAAGAAGAAGAAGAAGAATAAAAATGATGATATTCGATGCATGGTATTTGTTCAAAAAATAATTTTAAAAGGTAAACCTGTGTAAAGCAATCAGCTGTGTGTAATGGCCAGTTTTACCTTTTCCAATGAGTTCCCACCTGTGAAAGGTTTGAAATGTATAAAGCATACAATGCTGATACAACTGCTGATTTGTCTAAAGCTAATTCAGGTCATGACCATGAAACATTCCAATTATGTTGGCCAATCAACAACTTCCCTTTATCATGCCCTTGAGTAGCTCTCTAGAATGGAGGTCTGAACAAAATGGATCATTTAGTAATCATGTCATTGGTGGAAATTAAGACAGCCAGAAATTGTACTGACATATTTTGTTGTTGTAAAAAGGAATTCCACATACACCACTCCCTCGATAACTCGCACACAATGGGGTCCACAAACATAGACCGCGCTATAAGCAAGGGCGCGAATTACCGAGGGACCTCCAAAAATTGAAAAAAATCGCTTGGACATCGAGAAAACAGCGGGGGTGAGTGGGTGTCAGGGTTAGGAAACTTCGCTGTTAATGACTGAATCCTCATTTTACATTCACGTCGATATTAACTTTTAATAACGAACTTTTTCTAATGAAGTTGTTTGTTATTCTGTTTAAATAACATTTATTTTCAAAATGTCCAACATGTGAAAGATCGTTCCAACAGGTTTCAACAACCATTACGTTTACACGAAAACGTGTGTATTACATCACTGCTTTTTGTTTTCTTGTTGAGTCTGGTTCCCGGAGTGGTAAGGCATTGTATCCTGCCAAATTGGGAGTGAAAAGCAGGGAACTTGACTAACTGTTGATACACCATCAAACAAGATTCCTTTTGTTCAAAAAGCAAGCAAAATTTTCATGAGACAATCATCTACGTCGAATCTCAATTTTTATGTTGTTCAATTAGTACAGTATTGATATCATGATTTCATTGGAAGTAATAATGAAACTTTTTATCATTCTTGAGGATATCTCAAAGTGCCAGTTCAAGAATTCTCTGAAACTCGCTTGCCCACAATGGTCCATATCTGTAAAACCAAGCTCTTTATTTTATGAAGTATAGTATTCTTTTCGCTTGGTTGCCGTGCTATCTTTGATCACAGTTACCACTGAGTTGGTTAATTTAAGGTAGTTTATGTTACATACACAATAACATTTATAACAGTGTTCAACTGATCAACTGAAGTGAGTTCACCCGACATACGACCGGGGCAGCTAGATTTTAAGTTTATAGGATTTTCATGCCTTTTAACTTTTCTTTTATTTCACCTCCATTATTTGATTCAAAAGACATAATTAATGTGATAATACAAAGGAGGCCAGCTTTTTAATTCAGTGCAACAATGCAACAAATACTTCTGCTAGTCAGTTATCAAAACACAGTTGGCACCTAAATAGGTTCTCATAGAAATGCTCGCGGACATAGCTGTTACAGTAGATTGACACATTTTACGCTTAATTACAAGAGGGCACATTGCATTTATGATGATTACACTTAAAAGGAACTAGAAGACAGAACTAGAACACAAATTTCAATTGATAAAAAGAATTATTTAATTTGTATTTATTTATTAAAGTACTGCCTCCACTCGGCATGACATTTTCATTGATCGAAATTTCCTTACATATCGTTAATTTCAGTGTGCTAGGAATGTCACTTGGAAAGAAAACGTAAAAAAATTGTATGACTTATTTTTAAATTTGGTATTTCATAATGTTGATTAAAATTTTCAGGTCCTACCTACCGTTTTTGACGATAAAACGAGTGATATATCAAAGCTTTTGTAGCTAATTTTTGGGGTAATTTCTGGTTTTAAAAAATGGGATCCATGCCTGACCCCGTGTTATAAGTGGGTTCGCGAGTTATCAGAGCGCGAGTTATCGAGGGAGTGGTGTACATACCTTAGAGGTATGGGAGGTAACTCTTACAAATTACCTCCCCTTGCTTCAGGCAAGTGGCCATGTATATTAAATGTCTACCAGTTCAACCCTGAGCAAAACCAACACAGGCTGCTCACATTTTCAGGCAACGGTGGGATGGATTGACAGAAATATGACCAGGTAAGTATTCTCAGAAATATCAAATTTACTAAAGAATTTCTTTTCTTCATTAAATACACTATCTGATTACATTAACATTCGGAAATAGGAGAAAAGGATGAGGAAAGGAATGAGCAACCAACCTTTACCGTTCTCTCCCCTCAGAAGCAATAAGACTGCAAGTAGGAAAATAATAATGACATCTCACACGATGGCAGCAGGAAATGCATGGACATTTACTGTGCAAGCCAACCTCTTGTGTTTTGCACACGGGTGTTGCCTTAACTGACAAAAGTTTCCCAGGGGAAGCCAGTGAACCCTATACCTGGAACTAAGATTCCACTGTCATAAATAGTGTTTGCTGACAACACTGGCCCATTGAATTTCAACTCTCATTTTTCTAATACCATATCATGTTGATTGACGTTGGAAAAAAAAGACTAAGCCTGCTAGCCAAATGACAGTGATGTTTCAAATCAAAATGTTATGTTAGAATGCAAGACTCATCAAAATCACTTGAATTTCATAAGCTGAGATCTTCAGGAATATAATGATTTAATAACCCACTTGCTTGTTTTCCCACCTCAACTGGCAGGAAAAGTTGTTGATGGGCAATGATGTCCTGACACCATCAAATAAAAAGTGCCACATGCCTTCAATGTGGATGGCTTTCTTGCTGTCTATATTCTCTTCACAACTGAAATGCTGTACTCTTTTTCATGCAAGGGTTTCCTGATAGTAACCAGACACAGAGAAGGAGATTGCTTGAGCATACTTCTCCTGGGAATGTCTAGTATGAGATTAAGTAGATTGCTGAATTAGCCTGCCTTTTACTTTTGGATTACCTTCAGGCTCAAGACTGCTGTAGGGAAGGCATAGGCCCACATCCCCTCCCAGATGTTTGACATGCCTCTGGGACCATAAATGGAGACAAAGGTGGCTAGTTTACAAGACTATCATCAGGCAGTCCCACAGTTGCAAATTCAATGAAAGAAGATGGGTGGCAAAAGCACTCTGTATGAAGCAGTTGGGTTCTTCTCAATACAAAACGATCAGCGCATTAAGCCTGTCTGGAATACACAGAACATATGTGGAAAAATGGAATCAGCAGTGAAACTCTAACAGTACAAAACAATGATGTAGTGATTTCACATATACACACTCATGCCCACACACATACGCACACTCAATTGAGAAAATACATCACCACCACAGAGATGTCTAAATTAATTTGTACAATCATACAGTGTACCAATCTATCCAAGAACAGAAAGCGTCCATAATTTCCATTACTTCTCTTGTACTGTACACACACTGCTGACTGTCAAAAGGCTGAGCAGAAAGTGTCCTCCACACCAACCTAACAAACTGGCGTCTAATATGTAGATTGCAACTTTCAATCAGGTTAGGTCTCAAGGGTATTCCAGCTTTTGACCACCTCCTGTTCTGCCACTGGAACAGAAATAGGCCAACTTTGATCAAGATCATAATCTGATGACCTAAACATATGTATAGACAGCCAAGACTGAGCCAAGTCAGCCACTGCACTGAGAAGAAAGAGGAGCTGCAGAAACTCCCTCTCTGAAATAAAAGTCTTGGCAGAAATCAACTTGTATGCAGTGACAACCTGATTGACATAATCAAATGCATTTTGGTTGAAGTCAAATTTCATACCAAGAGGAACCAATATCAAGACAATACCAAGACAAGACAAGATCCAACTTGTCCCTGTTTACTATCAACCCAAAACTGTGATGGCGGAGATGTTTTATATCCTGAAACAAAACAAAACTAACTAAATGTTTCTACATAATGTTGTCAAAGTCCACTGTAATTGCTGTGAGCTAAGGATCAAGCTGAATAAACAGGCACGGAATTGGTACACTAACCCATAGAGGCCAAAATGAAGAAACACTCAAGACACTGGGGGTGTGCGATTATGAACATACAGATTGCTCAAATTAAGACTCATCATTGTTTCTTTTCACCATGCTGACAGCTAACCCAACCTTACCATCTCCATTCTGAACTATGGAGTGACAATAAACTGACTGAGCTGGCTCAAGACTAGCAAATTCAGTTCTCATCAAGTCTATAGCAAATTCAGTTCCCATCAAGTCTATAGCAAATTCAGTTCCCATCAAGTCTATAGCAAATTCAGTTCCCATCAACCTTTGTTACCAGAAACAGAAGAGAGTAAAAGCCTGGGGAATGCAGCTTTCAAATTATATCCACTACCCACTTTGACAGCAAATGCTCTCTTTCTGACAAACATCCCCTTTCATGGGATTGTTTCTGACAGCTGTCATGAATGAGAATGACAAAAGGGAAAGTGACTGGCAAGCAGGCATATGGGTCAGAGAGTTATTGCCAAGTACCAGAAGGCATGGGG
Organism: Megalonaias nervosa; assembly: GCA_016617855.1. Lineage (NCBI taxonomy): Eukaryota > Metazoa > Mollusca > Bivalvia > Unionida > Unionidae > Megalonaias > Megalonaias nervosa. The sequence continues at coordinate 267,716 of JAECUM010000066.1, forward strand.
CAAAAGAAACTAGGTTTTCTTCCTCCCCCCCCCCCCCAACATGCCAGCCTGTAAAACTGAGAAGACTATGAACATTTTAAAATTCACTTGACCATCATAGAACTGCTACTGTTTAGATGAATTTCTTTTGTTGCTTTGCCAACAACCATTCCTTTTCTAGTACTACTCTAAAAAAAAAAAAAAAATAAGGGCTGAGCAAGAAAAACTAACTGGTAACTAGTGTGCTGCCTGGTTTATAATCTCCTAAATGTAACCAACAAACAGAAGGGGTAAACTAAATGAAAAGAGTATAGGGCCACCACTACATGCAATTAACGGGAAAGAAAATATAAACTGCAGAAAGTAGTAACGGCATTAGCCCAATAACCCACGTTGACTATACAGATCTCTGATCGCTTCTTGTTTTATCCACCAAATGGAAAGTGGTCAAGTCAAAAAGGGTGGAAGTCACCACAACAGTCCTCATCAGCTTGGTTTTCAACATCTGTCTGTCAATCTTGTAAAACAGAGGGACAGATATAGTGACAATAATTACATATTTTATGCACATTGGGGACATCCAGCAGTCCAAGTGCTATGTCAGAGTGGGATTGGTACCACTGCAGTGAGAAAGGCAGTGGCAGCTGGCTCACCAAAGGATCTGGCATTATGAGGGACTTGGATTTTTTTTTTTTCAGAAAGAGCCCTATACAGGGAAAGTAAGCCATGTTCAGACACATCATGCCACAAAGCAGCTGAATGCTATATCATCTCCATGCAAGGTGTGGCACCTGCTGACTGGATAGGTAAGCAAGGGCATCCCCACTGTGTCCAAAACTAGAATGGATTCAAGATGGCAAGTGCTGTGCAAAATGGATCGGCAGACATGGCAGCTGGAAAGCCATAAGGACTGTTCCAGTAAAACATATGTCCCCCCCCGGGGAAGGCACTTCAAAAAATCTTCTGTAGACGGTTGTGTTTCAAACTATTTTGATTCTGACAGTGGAAGGCTGATTAGGAAAATCACTTCTGTTGTGGGTTGTGTTAACAAAATGAGAAATCGCTGGTTAGGTTGTCAGAAAAAACAAAAAACGAATATATATTTAAAATCGCATCTAACCCCCTCCTAGTGGTCTAACGTGAATAAAACACTGGGTCAGAAAATGATGCCAGTACATGCAAGTGCACCTAATTTGTACGAATTCGTGTACTTTTAAAACAGTGATACGCGTTCCACAAATTAAGTCAACATCGCGGATATAATACGTGCTTTGCACAGTATCCAGTTTTTATTCAACTTTTAACTTTAAAAGTGCATTTTGCGATGTAATTCAGGCTGCCAGTAGCAATATCGCAGCGCTTGATTTCAACATCCAGATTCAGAAAGGCAAACGTTAAAATAACTTGATACTTCGGTTCGACATGAATGGCTGTTAAACTAAATTTGATTGGTTCATTGGGCCCTGGAACAGGCATTTTATGGTAGTTTTAACCTTACTTTCATCATGGAATGTTTTACAAATGCTTGTTTCAAATAAGGGCCACACAGGAAACCAAAATGGCTGAATCACAACAGGGTTTGTCGTCAGACAGCGTTTTCAGTCGGCAAATACTGGCTGGTGATAGCTATGATGACAATGAATTTCATGTATATCAGTCTGTTGGACATTGGGAAAATGTCACTGGAAATACCAGTGTGTGATTTTGAGCCTAAAATTGATGTTGAGTATGAGTCCGATGTACGTGTTGGATGGACAGGATGCCGGTTATTTATTCAAGATACCCATGTCAGAACAAGCAGACTATGGGAATGTTGGACTTAAAACCCTAACACAGCATTATTGAAGAGAAAAAATCTGGCATAAGAGGCAGCAAAGCACTGATTCAAGAAAGTGAATCTTTGGCAGAGTTCATGTTAGTGAAAACTTTTCTTTTTGGAACAGAGATATCAAAGAGAGAATGTGAGATGTTGAAAATTGCACAACCATAAAGAACAATAACTTGTTCAAGCTAGTTATGCATATGCGTTTCAGACAGCAGACAATGAAAGGGAGTTCTCAGCACAAAATATTATTCGTACACAGAGGAGGAGGATCATATTAAATTCAGAAACAATCAACAGATTAATGCTCATAGGGATCATCAGAGAATCCCCATACAACATAATTAAGTGTGTGTAGATCTCTAGTTGGCAGAACCAATATGGCAACAAAAGAATAACGAGACTAACTTTCATATCATGCAGACGTATTACCAAATGATGTACATGCTCTATATGTGCAAAAATTGAATGACATTAAACATAAGAAACTGACTGAAATGTGTAAACTCAAAGCAAGATGGATAAAATTTGTCCTGTTTGTGGGTGGTTATTCCTATGTATATTTTGAGGATGTTGATATTTTCTGCAGACCTTTTGGCACTTAGTTCCAAGCCATCATTTGGTATCTGTATTACAAATTGGATTACTATTATCTAGTACACAACATTTTGAAGCAGTGTCATTAACTAATGATGAAATTGATGAAAAAATACTTGATGTCATTCTGATATATGGATTCTTTACTACACTACTAATCTGTTCATCCTGATTCTTTTTTACCATCTCCTTTAGTTTTACTGGTACCAATACTTTTAATAAAATTGTAACTTCTATTTTCTTACAATCTAAATATTTGTGATCATGTATTATTGTCAAAAGGTAAAATGTGCTTAGTTTTGTTGTAAAATCTAAAACTATTAATTAGCAAGGGACTAAAGTAAAAAGTGGGTCAACTTCATGTGTGCAAAAATTATTACCATATTATAGAGTGTTGTTAGAAACAACAGAATAGTTGTACGAGATGTATTTTGCAAAGTTATAGAACCAGCACTCGTATTGTAACCACATATTCCATTTAAATAATACTATCATTATTTCTGCATATTCCTATCAGTTTTTCCCAAGTGGTATTAATTTCCTGATCTGATGTTGTTCATTTCTTGTGAAATTTTTACACATCAAAAATTCTCAGTATCATTAAAAAACAGTGTAATCTGCACCAAACTGAGTTGTTTGAGAAGAAATTCATGTTTTAACCCCAAAATCACTGAAGCTATGAGTTCTGGCATTAAAGTCTCACATTAAATAACATTTAAAGTTGCCATGATAGTAATTTAGGATGCAACTGTTCTAATTTCACCTTTGGCATATTCAGATCTTGAATGTGATGGAGGAACATGGCTCCAAAATAAACACATCAATTTTAGAACCTGTTCATTGACTATGAATCAAGTATATAATCTGACTACAACTGAATTGTTAGAAAAAGTTTAATTCTTCTGACAACATCGTAATTAGCTGTCAAATATGGAGTAAGCCTATGGTCTTTCTGCCATCCCAACCAAGACCCCACCACAACCACATGACCATGCCCAATGACATCACAGTAATAATTGCTATACAACTAGAGATGACATCTCTGAGTATTTTGATTTCAGTAGAGCCTTAACAGAGGGGAACAGTAAGAAAGAGTGACAGATATTTAAGTGTTAGAGAGATATTTAACAATGGCTATTCCTCCTGCCACCACGTCCTCATTGGATATCACACACACACACACAAAACTTAGATTAAATCCTGAAATCCTGGCAGCATCCCTGCAGGGGAGATAACTTGACCATTTTATCTGATTTTATTGGTCTCTGGTTATCCCATGGTATTTCTGTTACTTGAACATTATCTTACATTGTGTCCAGTCAGCATGGTCGGAAAAGGCATACAACCGTTGAGAGTTGTTGAAGGACTCACATTACTACAGATATGAAAGAATGAGAACCATACTATAAATCAGGGAAGACAAAATTGAGTATGCATGGTTTGACTGTCCCTGATTGGTTGATAATAAAAGTAAGATTTTAGTAAAAAGAATCTTTTAAGAGCTTGTCCTACTTGTAACTGAAAAAAGTCAGGGACATTGTTTCATTAACATAATTTCCATCCCTCTACAGGCCTGAGTTTAGAAGACTCATTACTGAAATCAGCACCTGACTCTTTGGTGTAGTATTGAAAGCACACATTTCAGATTTGTGTAGATCCAGAAAATGGTGCAGCTGTTATGGTTTTCTTTTCACAAAAGCTGTCATCATAGATGTGTCTATACTGATACAAATTTGATCATGAGCACTCGAAATTTTAAGTTATTGAATTTTAATATGGTGTTTGCACAGGTTTACAGTGGGAACTGAATTAGTACAGCGAGTCTTGAACTCTTGAGTTTTGTGCAGAAACATGGAATCCAAGCAGAATACATCCAGAAATGTAGAGATTTTCTATCTTGGATTTAGTTTCCCGATTGCATCTCACATTGATATGCATATTCACAAACAATTAGTATAGAAGTAGGAAAAGTAAGTGACAAATTTAGATACATATCATAAACAAGACAAACAGTATGGGGGGGGGACCAGATCATACGAACAGGCTGGAATGGAGAAGTATAATAACAACAATAATGAGTAGAAGTGTGCCTCTTTTTTGATGTGTGCAACATTATTTTCTCAGCTTCAGTAAGAAATTACATCAAAGGGAAGACAATAAAGGATGTACAGTTAACTAAACCATGTGAATTTAGCTACTCAAATCGATTTTAACCTTCTGGTTGTATCTGTTCTGGTCTGTTTCTGTCCATTCTGGTGATTATGTCAACTGAATCAGTATGGTTGGAAAAAAATTTGGCAAATTTAAAGACTGAAAAATCTTTTGGAAGATTATGATTATACACTGTACTTCTGCCTGAGAGATGTGAATAATTTCATTTCTTGGTTTGTTGATTCTGGTTGTTGCTCAGTTCAAATGCATCAATGAAAAACACTGATGCATTCTCATACTTTGTTACAAATATTTATTACAGATGTACATCTCCAGATATCGGTGAATATAGCTTGAATAAGTTATAACAGTTCTGGTTGGAACAATGGACATTGTTAAAGAAACTTGAAGCGAGTTAAAATGTAAACTTTTCGGCAACAGGTGATGCAGATTGCTTAAGATTTCTCCATCCCATATGCTCACCACGAAAAATCCATTTGTACCAACTGATGATGACTTTTAGGTAACGGTCAGAAAGGCATAATTGACAATATTCAAAGGTCTACAAAAATTACTGGAGTCAAAATTTATAAACTCAAACAGCTGTGGCAAAAATGATGGACTAGTACCTTTGCTGCTGTTGCCACAGTTGATTAGTTGATTTAGTTTGGTTTGGTTTGTTTTTTTGGGGGGGGAGGGGGTTTAACAGTACATTAGGTGGAGGAAGAACCCCGAAAGACCACCAACCCAAATTGGTTGATCTGTGACAAAAACTCACTCTGAGAGATGTGCAAGTGATCTGTAAAAGCAAGCACCTTAGTACACTAGGGCACATGGAGCCTCTGTTGATTTGATGTTTATCTCCAACAGCTGAAGTCATTTAGATATGAGATCTTCAGTTTTGGTAGATCACTATGGCCTTCACACCATTTTCAGATGAAGAGAATCTATATATGGCAGCCAGTTTTACTGCTGAAGAAAATCCAAGTACTTTTGAGACACCAAACACCACTTATGTAGAACCACTGACCTTCCGCAAGTAACTGGCAACATTCTCATTTACACATTGGAGGCAAGTAATCACATGACAAGCATCTTGTACCACTCTGCCATGGAAGCCCCTCAGATCTGTATCACAAGACAAGCATCTTATACTCTGCCATGAAAGCCCCTCAGACCATAGGTATAAGCCTCATATGAAAGACTAGAAGTGGGACATAGAACCTGTGACAACTGGATTGAAAGTGCAGAATGTTACTGCTAGGCCATCAGTGATGATGATGATGCTGTTGACAATACAGTTAACTGGAATGACATTGATTTTACGAGCACTCTGAGAAAAAATGATTCCTTGACTTTCATCCATTTTTAAAGTCTAATTTATGATATAAAAATGTTTGACTTGCTATATTTCATTTTTTTTTAAACTTTATATTAGTCTTGCAACAAGGCATAAAAATGAGATGTTGGTAACTGAAATATGTGTTCCTACAAGAAATGATATAGTGTAAAAGTAGGCAGATATAATGCGACATCGCTTTCACAGGCATTAATGATTTTTTCTGACAAATCATGTATTATAAGTTTACCAAAACATTTATTGAAAAAAATAATAACAGGGGAATCATAGCATCTGACCACACATTTAAAGCAATACAAGATTTAACTATTATTCTAATCAAATGCTGCATGCCTGAGAACAAAGAAAAATAGCAAAACATAGTGATCACTTTAGTAAACACAGTTCAGTAAGGATACAAATTCATGATTTCTGTATTAGAATAGAAATCCCTAATATAAAATCTATATTCATGGACATTAAATTAGTAGGTATTAAGGGAATGATCAATGACACCTACAAATAATAAGCCACCAAGAAAATTTGTGATTTCAATTATCAGAGACATACATGGCTAACAGACAACAAACAAAAGGACAAAAGATTGATTATAATGAATGAATATATAAGAATTCAGTAGAGTATCTCCAGCCAGCTCTCATTTAAGTCGCTTCTGTCCCCAACCAAATATTAAAATCGCTTCTACCACCCACTAACCCATAGCCAGAAATGATGTAAAAAAATATGCTTCTGTAGGGGACAGTGTTTTTCGATTAAAACATATCTGATGGTGGATCTTAATTTTTTTAAAATTACTTCTGTTGAATAAGGGTGAATACTCTAAACGGTTTGGACTACTACTTACTGCCCCTTAATGCAAGATGTTACAGCACACTCCATTGGCCCACTTACTGCAGACACTGCATGGACCAGAAGTTGAACACTTGATGCGTGACAGACACTGCAAGGTCTAGTCGAACACTTGATGAATGACAGTCAATACATGGACTAGTGGTCACACACTTGATGCATGACAGCCAATACATGGACTAGAGTTCAAACACTTGATGCATGAGAGCCAATACATGGACTAGTAGTCAAACACTTGATGCATGAGAGCCAATACATGGACTAGTAGTCAAACACTTGATGCATGAGAGCCAATATATGGACAAGTAGTCAAACACTTGATGCATGACAGCCAATAACATGGACTAGAAGTCAAACACTGATGCATGACAGCCAATACATGGACTAGAAGTTGAACACTTGATGTATGACAGCCAATATATGGACTAGAAGTCAAACACTTGATGCATGACAGCCAATACATGGACTAGAAGTCACACACTTGATGCATGACAGCCAGTACATGGACTAGAAGTCAAAAACTTGATGTACGACAGCCAATACATGGACTAGTAGTCGAACACTTGATGCATGATGGACATATCTCATGCTTGTCCTCAGTGACCTTGAAGTGCATGCACTTTTCACATTTTAACACAATTCCTTTGAAATGATAGAATGAATAAGACCAAAATGAAGTAAACACACAAGTTAGATGAAAGAAATGTAAAAACACCTATTACACAAATGAATAAATGAAATGTAGTGACTACTATGTAATTCAATCAGGTGAATATAACTGACATGTGAAACTTATTGGTCAATGAACCAGTCCACAATGACTGGCAAAAAATACAAAATAAATTCTCTTAAAATGCACAAACAATGTATGAACACAATATATAGCTGACAAAATCGCTAATCAGTGTTAATGGCTGGCTTGCAACACTGACTAATTGTCAATGGGTTCAGAAGTCACGCTGAATTGTAGCTGCAGTCCCAAGTAAAAGTATAAACTGGCAAGGAGCAACTTACCTAGTGGTGAAGGCACTGGGAGGTAATTTACAAGAGTTACTTCCCTTTGTCCATCTGAGCTATAGGCAGAATGTTGACATTTTCATCTTCCAAGAGGGCATGATTTAGGAGGTATCAGAGTTAATGTTAATCTAATCATATAACATATTCAACAAAGAAATTGGCTGATATCTTGATTATCATTCTACTACCCACTTCATATCCAACTACTCCCCACTTCCAATGTTTTTGTCTTGTCAACTGCTTCCGACCTATCCAAATTTACTTATTAATGTAACTTTGCATTAGTTACATTTAATATATATAAAATTACCTTTTGCTCCTATCAGCCTATCTGCATATAATGAAATACTAACCACAGGCTTAGATTCAGAATCAACAACTTTGATTAGCAATACCCAAACCCACCATAAAGTTCTTAATAGGTCAAGACAATAATAACTTTTTTCTTTCATATAATAGTTCAGAATTACAGCTTTTTGTCAAGCAAGATAATGACCAAGCCAGATCCGTACCTTTTACTTCTGCAATCAGCTCCTCAATGGACTTTTGTACTGTCTCATTTAGTTTCCTTGCAGACGTCTGAAAAATAAATTAATGCTAGTATTATATACTTAAAGTAGATCACAATATTTTAGCAACAATATATTTTTATGAATCTTTAATTTGTGCAGACCTTAACAAATTATCAATGGCCCAAAATATATTTAGCAGCTTTTTATAAAGGCTTGCTATGCTATGTAAACTCTGACAAAATGAAGTGCGAGCATTGATCACATTTCTAGGGATTCTTAAACAGCATGTAACACAACAGTGATGGATTTTCAAGTACATTTATCCACAAAACATAAACCTTGTAAATCTGACAGCTGATAATCTGATAAATAAAGCAGATACAAAACTCCTGTTATACAGGACTTGAGCATGATGTAAACCTGACTATAGCTCAATTATGCAAGCATGCAAAACTTACCTAGATCAGCTTGATCTGATGCTCAATCTGGGAGTTAGACTTTCTTTGGAAGCATTTGGAACTTCCCCTACAGAAAGCCTGCCTCTAAGTGTTAACAAATAAACCATCAGTTTATCTCATATGAATGAAGCTGGTTCTTTATTACTCTACCAAATCTTCCTCTAATCCATCTAATCCTGCATATCATTTCATCATCATGCCTAAATGCCAAATCTTGAATTCGGGGGCCCCGAGTGGCCGAGTGGACTAAAGCACTCTCCGTTACGGATCACTGCCATCTCACCTCTGTCTGCGTGGGTTCGAGTCTAGGATTCGGCGAATGTGGATATGTGAGAAAGCTTGCCAGTAGCTTCTCGTGGGTCGGAGGTTCTTTCCGGGGATTTCCCAGTTTCTTCCTCCACCATTAATACTGGCCGCCATGTATAGCCTATCGTGTGCTGAAAAATGGCGTTAAGCCCCACAACAACAACAACAACAACAACAAATCTTGAATTCATATATCATTGTCATGCCTAAATACCAAACCTTGAATTCATATATCATCATCATGCCTAAATACCAAACCTTGAATTCATATATCACCATCACGCCTAAATACCAAACCTTGGATTCATATATCATCTTCAGGCCTAAATACCAACCCTTGAATGAATATATCAATGTCATGCCTAAATACCAAACCTTATATGCTCAGAGACTGAATATCATTCCACTTTTCAATATATGAATTCATCTTCAAGCAGGAAAATTCATTCATTCCAATATAACATAATTCTCCATTCTAAATTTACCACATTGGTTCTTAAAAGCACCTAAAAATAAAATTTGACCATTGCCATTATAAAAACTCCTTGCAAAATGCCTTCATTTTTCAGTATCAGTTAAATGAAATTACAACATCCTATTCTGACCATATGGCCTGTGATATATTTTTACTGCTGCAGTAATTAGAGTCATACTCAAATATTTTAAGATTGAAACCTATCAAATAGGTCAAAATGGGCCTTAGATTAAACTACATCAAAACCTCTCAAAGAGGTCCAAATGGGCCTTTGATTTGATCTACCTCAGAACCTCTCAAAGAGGTCATAACAGGCCTTATAACACTCACATGGCTGACATCTGCCTAACTGGCAAATGCAAGAGTGGCTGGCCATGATACCTGAGTCAGAAGGATGCTTTCTGAAGAAATTTATTCTGATACTGTTAATTTCAACTGTAACGAAGACCACTAGGTTTCCCTACTGTCTGTATCTTCATCAAATTTGATTGCACATCAGCAACTGAAAATCTTCTATGCCAGGATGCTTTCTGTCAATTTTGGCCAAATTCTCTTGAATGGTTTTCTGATATATTTTGTGTAACAGCAGCGATATTTGATGACAGATCAGGATAACGTGAATAAATCTGAAAGGCTTTCATGCTAGAATACTGTCACATTTGGTCTTCTGTTTAACAGTAGCTAAGACAAAGACAACGAAGAAGAAAACAAATTAAGTGGGGACTGATGGACCAATAATGATACAACTTACATCAAAAAAGGGGCTGTTCACCGAACCAGTATAAGTACAAACAACAAATTTAGACACAGATGCAAACTAAATTTGACCTCTTAGCTCTTTTCCCAGCAATTCTGACCAACCAGAATGTAGCATCGGCAAATTTCTGTTGAGAAATGAAGACTTCATTTGGAATTAGGTTCATTACAAGTATCCTGCAGCTCCTCAAGACAGCCTTCTACTGGACCATGGGATGCCCTTTTTCAAAATCTTCGTATTGAGAGGATACCAATGATAGGTTTGACAAGATCTCAGAGTATTTTCATTCAAATGATAGTAACTGTAATCCTCCCCTCTTCCAGGCTTCAACCAGGTCATATATTTTAAAAAACTCACACTATTATAGTGGACATTAATCCATCTGAGCTCTGTAGTCTGCAGTGGATCGGGCATAGTAGACATTGTCATGATTTTTATGACAATCGAGAGCCATCCTCAAACCAATTACCTCCAGTTTACCACAAAAACAACAAACAAAATTGGGTAAACATGTTTAATAAGACCAAGTATATCTCCTTCCTACTAGCTATAAACTATAAGTAAACTTTAACCAGCTGTCCACACAGAGCAAACCTAAAATGGAAACTTTAACCCCAAGTTTAACTACATGCAATAAAATACAAAACAAGTAACTAAAACAGAAAAAATGTATCAAGGCCATGCATAAAGTAATGAACACATTGATGTGAAATTTAAATGCATAGTTAATCACAACTTTAAGCTGAACTTTAAATCTTTCTTCCTAGATCTGCCGATGCCAATGCTAGGGTCTTAGCATGAGCTCTTCTATGCATCATACAGGCAAGCTAAAATTTAAATGAAACAATTTAGGGGCCTTTTGTTTCCAGCAAAACTGATAATAATACCTGAATTTCTGCCACAAGCTGCACTCTGGTTTTGTACATGTCTGAGACAGTCTTTTGATAGCTGGCAAGTTTTTCTGCATGTTCTTGCAAAGCATTCTGAAAAATCATTAAAACACATTTGATGACAGAAAGACAGAAAAGGGTCAACGGTTCCAAAGAAGTATCTGCAGTATTTTTCACTGCAAAGGATATCCTCATGTTATTATTATTTGACAACTTCAAGGGTGAAATTGCATGAAAGAGGAAAAATAAGGAAATTTCTGAAATCATTTCTTGATCTTTATTTCTTAACTTAATGAAAACTTTGTTTTACCATATCTAATTTTTAAGCAAATCACATCAAATGGTGCCATATATTACCACTTCAAAAACTTCAAAAACTGCATGTGTAGAAAACATCCTGGATCAAAAAAGTCATTAAGGAAATGGAAAATAAAAAAATAATTAAAGTGGTCCCTGCCTATAATGTGCCCGAGTACAACACCTGAGACTAACATTCCGGTGGAATGGAAACTCCTTATCAGGTCTACCAAATATCACCAATTCCCTATTGTTGAGCAGATGATGTTTACCACTGCACTGCAGGATCCTAAGGTACTGAAAATCTCATCCATGGTACAATTTGAAAACCACACCGCTCCTATACTTCATCATGAATATAAAAAAGGAATTGTTCTAACAGTAAAAGATACCAGACAGCACTGGTGTACTTAAATTTTAAAGCAAATTTGTGGGGAAAATGAAAGGTAAAAGAATAAATATTCAATTTGCATAAAAAGTGCACATTTCTATATGAGACAAAAGTGTATATATATTATGTTTTTACTTGCAAAATGTATAGATTTTAACTCAAAAATTTATGTAATTTACCCATTTTGATAATTTTAATCTGAAAATCACGGTTAACATATTAATAGCTGATTTATCTTTTGACTTATGTTATCTTTGTAATATCTTTACACTTTTGACTTATGTTATCTTTGTAATATCTTTACACTTTTGACTTATGTTATCTTTGTAATATCTTTACACTTTTGACTCATGTTATCTTTGTAATATCTTTACAAACAATAAATCAGAATAAAGGGGAACAGATGTTATATTTGATATTGAAATCAACAAAACACTTTATCTTAATTTAAAAATAGGAAAGTAAAAAAGATAAATTTCTTTTCAAAAGATGACTGTTATATTATAGCTACCATTGTAAGCACATTTAGATTTCTAGCCTGTAGGCAAATTCATCCCAGTTGTGCCTTCATTCTTAATGTTCAAATGACCATTGGGATTTCATTTGCATATCAAAAGGCAATGGGTGATATCTGGCAACTAGTGTTTTTTAATCACAGTTTTGTATAATGGACCTGTTATAGCATGACAGGTATGGTCACAGATCCCATTAAACTATGTAATGGTTACTATCTATAATGAAAGCATGGTGACCTCATATTAAAGATACTACACTTTCATAATATGGCAGGTACAGTCACAGACCCTATTAAATTATGCAATCATAATGATGTATAATGTAACACAGTATATGGCAACCTCATATTTAACATGCTACACTTATAACATAACAGGTGTGGTCATGGGTCCCATAACACCATATAACTGTAATTATGTATAATGTAGCATTGTATATGATAACCTCAAGTAAAACATACTACACCATTAATGGCTGCAATTAACATCATTACAGTGCAATCTATTGCAGCCTTTGGTCAGGTTTGATTTTCTTACTTTATAGCACAGCAACACACATAGGTTATTTAGTGCAAAGACAAATAGCGCAAAGCACCTTGCCCAAGGTCACACCAAGATATTTGATCCAGGCTGATCCTCTGGCAGGATTTTAACCCACTTTCCAGATGTTAAATTATCAAAATCAACAGTTCATAACTTTGTACAAGTGACAGCATGATATAAATCTCCACTGTCATTTGACAAGGATAAAATTTTCTGCTAGTTACCTCCTTAAATAATACTTTAAAATGTTTTGAACTGATACAATTGAGTTTTTAATAATAGCATTTTAATTCAAATATGCTGGATGACAATTTTTTACTTGAGTGTCTTATCTTACAAGTGATACAACAACTTTATGTTGGCGCTAGGAATTGCCAAATCAACAGAGAAAATCAAAAATTTAATGTTACAAAACATTTTTCATTTAAAACAATATCTCATGACTCCAAATTTTGTGGCTTGTCATATAGCCTTGAATGTGCTCTGTAGTCATTACTGAATAGAGTGAAACATATTTTGTGGTTGTATAGATTATATCTCTTGCATGAGAAAACAATTTTTGTTTAATCAAATGTTTCTTGGTTTTATAAGAAACAAGAATCTGCAGATGATCTACAACATAAATCTAGTGTTGTCCTTTGCTGAAGCAACCATAAATTCAACATGTCAATATTTTTGGATTTTGTGACTACTTGGAAAATTCTAGCACCAACTTCAATTGCTGTGAAATCTTTCATTGATGTGGGTATCAAATTTTGTGGTTTCAGAGAAATTACATTTGTTCAGTACTTAAATTTGTAGATAAGTGTCCAATATAAAATATGTTTCTTGTTTTTTACAGTTGTTTAATTGTTCATCAAGTCTTTGAATTGGTGTAGCAACCAGGAACTCCATGAAAATTTGTACCCAATGAAAAAAATAGTGCATTCACAGTACCATATTCAACATAATACCTGCATATGCCTTAACAAGCAAACACCATTCTGCTTTTTATTCAAAACTTGTACAGAAATATATATTACTGAGCACATGCCTTAATCCCAGCATGCCTGATGATTGGAAAACAGATGCTCCAGCCAGCCATTTGACAAGCTTCAACCTAAAAATGTATCCAAATGATCTCTAAGGTGCACAGTGCAGGTATTACATCCAATATGGGATATAGATTTAAAGCCCAAGAGTCAGGCTTGAGTAAAACAAAATGGCCTCTAACCCTAGCTGCATGAAACTCTGTGACAGCATTGAGGCTGACAATCTGGTGTTCCCGATGCTGGTCTCTCATACACAATGGACAGATTAGCTCTTCACATGTCACACAAACTATGTTCTCTTCAAACTTCTCCAGCATGTGCAGGGAACAAAAATTTGTCCCACTTGTGGCCTTTTTGACAATATCTTCAACATCAATGGTGGGCTAGCATGGGAAGAAAGGAAGCAGCCAATCAGTGACCCATTTGTAACAAGATTAAAATACTCCAACAAAAGGGAATTCATTTCATTTAGCTTAATTTCTCAAATAATTTGTTTTATTTTCTGGAAAAAGAGTTTTCTCACAATCTCATGTAAGAGTTTATTTTCCATGCTGGGAATATACTGAGAACAAGGTTAAAGGTGTAAATCCACTGCCTGACTGGTGTAAAGAAAATGGTAAAACATTATTGGCTGCTCAAATATATTTGAATGCATTCACCTTGAAATAATTCTCCATTCAGTTAAGTGGGCATTTTTTTTTTTTTCTTTTAGAAATGTGTTGGCTGACAAACTTGTTCTACATACCAAATATTTTGACCTCCCCCCCTCTGCAAGTCATTCTATGATCATTGTTTTCCTCATGTTTGCTTCAGGCAATCAAGTTTCCTTTAACACAATTTGATTTCCTTATCCTTTCTTTACTCCATTATATTTATTGTTTCTCCCTAAAGAACTGATATAAATCTCAATTTCTCATAGCAAACACCACTGATATTTCCTCAAACACATTTCCATGTCCTCACTAATAGCAATTAAAACTGCTAATAAAAGTTACATTGAGGAAATAATTCATGGTGATTATGTAAAGTAACAAGCAGATACCGAAGGTCATTGTAATCCAACTGACATAAGTATTTATTTTGATAATAAATGTCCCACACAATTTGTTGACCTCTGGGATGGGATCACATGCATTATATCTAACATCTGCGTGTATTTATCCTCCACCCATTTCATAACTTTTATTTTCCATTCAACTTGAAAGGCTTTCTCTCAATTTAGAAAATTAAATGTTTAAGAACAACTCAAAGACCAGCTATGATATTCCCCATCATTAGCACAGGAGGCATACACTCCAAGATCTGATTTCAAGCAATCAGACAATGTAATAACCCACATTACCCTGAGTATTGACCATTCTCAAACTCATATATTTGTAAATATTTTAGACCCCTGAACTGAGCTAAAGGCAGCCTGAGTCTTGTGCTTTGAACCATATATTTTTTTTTAAATTAGGTAAGTGGTGATAAACATGTGATGATGAAGCAGGTGACAGTCAGCTTCCTCCATTCACTAAAGAAATCTGAACACAGATGCTTTGGCATCATAAATTTAATTAACTGGTATTATAATTTTAATTAATTTTATTTTCTAATTAACTAAGCTTTAGTACAGCAAGAAAAAAATCTTATATGTCTAGAAATAGGCCTGATGTAAAACTATAAAAAAGTATTCCTTCATTTTCTATGGTATATCAAATTTGTGCAATCAGCAGAAATTTTACATGGTCAACAAATTTAAAACTTCAATTCAGCAAACAAGAGTCCCTATAACAGACTGACACTATACTGGGTGAAAGAATTTCCAAGAATTCAAGATAATTCTTCCTTTTATCTGTTGAGCGTTGAAATGATAATCTCATATTCTTCAGTGACAAAAAGGTTTTCAACTTAGTTGTTCTGGAGCACATACAGTAACATGCAGAAATTTTGTCAAAATCAAGTTGTCCACGGACAAGCAAATAAAAAAGTTTACTTGTCTGTATAAAATACCCACTTGTCCTTATTTTAATAATTACAAAGAATAGTGCATGAACGGGCCTGTTCAAATATTTACTTTTATTAAGCTGAACCATTTAAAATGCATGCAGTATGAATCTGTGACATGTAAAATATACTAGATATTTCAATGTGTCTTATTTATGCTGTAAGAGGTATACAGATGTGAGAAAACAATAAAGTTTATGCAAACTTATAAGTTATTTGTTGTTTTCCTTGAGTCAGTGTGTTGGCAATTATAATAAGGTGAAAATTAACTCTGAGAAAAGTTATATGGTCACACTCATATCAGTCCACACTGATTACTGAAGACAACACTGACCAGAAGCTACGACCTGCTTCACTTTTGCTTTGGACTTGATGTCCCCCATTCTATCAAAGATATCCTGCAGAAAGTAACAGCATATCTTTCCCTGTGATAACCTATCCTGCATACAATCCACTGGTTTTGTCTGCAGTTGAGGGCTATCTCTTATATATATTACAAGATGTGATTGTTCAATCCTCATTGGCTTCAAGCCAATGGAACTCCTGTAGCCAAGAATCTTTGAACACCCATTTTGTTATTTTATTCTATTCCCAGTCATAGTCAAGTATAGTTTTAGTCTGTTTTGTGGACTTTTCACCATTCAGCCATAGCTCTATAGGAAAGTGATCCATCCAGATGCATTCCGATGAAATTCATTGTAGTCCCGCCTAATGATCACAAGATGTCCAGTGATATGTTTAAAACAACAGATTCTTTGGTGAGGCCCTATCCACCTAATAAAATTCATTCTGATGAAACCATCAAAAGATATTGTCTAAACCAGTAATGTCTGCTTCCATTAGTTGTATCCATAGAAGCTGCAGCTGATGTTGATACTAACTGATAAATCTCAGCATACACATACAGTAAAAAGACAATGCACCCATACTGTACTCACTGGTAAGCATGAATAGTGCTTGTGTAAACATTGCTCAGTCGAAATGGGAACTACTGCCCTTTCAAGTTACAGGCCACAAATTTCTTACCCACGTAAAAGTAACCTTGCAAAAGATGCTCATCCATAAGCACAAATTTCTGAAAAAGCAGTAACAAGATTTTCAAGATGTCAGCTGTGAAGTGGCCATATTGGATGTCAGATTTACACCATTTGCATTTAAATCACCTGGTGAAAACTCTATGTAAATATGTCTTTCTATTTTTAAGATGGCTACCATGGCAGCCATTTTGGATATCAGATTGGCACCATATTTAGGATCTACATTATGTCTTTTAGTGAAACCCCATGGTTATAGGACCATAATGCAGGAGAACTAACAATAAGATTTTCAAGATGGCCACTGACAGCCATACTGGACATCAGATCTACATCATTTTCAGTAAGGGGGTCTTTTACAGATACTTCTGAGAGAGCGACAGGTTTAAGGTGAAGTTGTTTGTATTTGCAACATGCACAATGGAGATAATATTAGCATACCTCTATGCTACTTTCATGTACTGTGACTGAAATTTCTTAAAATATTATACTTGTGGCAATTGTACATGATCTAAACACATAACTAACCAAAATGGCTGCTCCTATGCACGCGAAAAATCAGCCTGAATAGGTTTAAGGCACACTAATATTTTTAGCAGTTATTAAAACAGGAAAAACAAATTTTTCAAGGCTAGGTTCTGAAAGTGCAATATATGATTTACAAAATAAAGTACAAAAGTTATCAGCTTTTTATTTTACAATTTATCTCCTATGTCCAGAAAGTGAAAATGACCAAGCACTACTAGCAGTTTTTTGTTTGTTGCATATCTAAACTAAGGCCAAGCGGTATACTCTATAGCCCAAATTACACCCATCAATTATGCATCAAAATAAACGGAATTTAAAGGGTTTTTTTTAATAATATCTAAGATGTTCAAGGTCCTTCTTAAATAGCTATTACAACAAGTGAGGAAAACTGGCAAATTCTTTTCTTTAAAAATCGAACCCTATGCAAAATATGAAACTGCAGAGAGCCACCTAAGGACCAACAAGACATCATAAAAAGTCTTTTAATGTGAGTCCCAAGTTGATATGACCATCCATTCAGGAAATGAGGAAATAACAAGATTTTCAAGATGGCAGCCATATTGGATGTCTGAATAGTTAGTTTAGGAGGAATAGTAATAGTGAATGTGTGTGTAAAATTTCGTAGCAAAACTCCAAATAGTTTTGGATAAAAATCGATAGCAAACCTGCAAAACAGACGGATGGATGACAGATGACAGTCAACAAACGATATCATGAGCTCTTCTGGTCAATTACCAGTAGAGTAATAACTGGGAGAGTATAAATACATGCCTACACCTGTCCAAAGAAAACAGAAGAATAATGTCATTTATTATATTCTAAAGTGCAAAATATAGAAACTTACTGGCAAAATAATTTTTGTTTATTTTTCATTACTCTATTTTCACACGTTTTTACATGTTTTCAAATTTACAGTTTCCCATCAGACCACATGACACTTGATTGTGTGTGCCTATAGAAATTATACCTGCAGCAACAAAACTGAGCAATTTTGTAAGACAGAACAAATAGAAACTGCATTACATTTCATACATGGAAATTAATTTTTGCCAAAGAAATTTGACCAGACCAAGTTATTTCCCCTTACTTCCTTGACAACAATGATAAACCCACTCAGATGCATTGATGAATTGGACATGATTTGTTTTTAGTTACGGTCAAATAGTTTACAAATGACAAAAATATAATTTGCTGCCACAGATCAGGTCAACCCAATCCTAATGCTCTCTTAAGTCACTTATATTTATATGAAAGTGAGGAAAATTTACCAACCGGGGTGTGAGGTTCAGAAGAGTGAGTTACATCTTGTAGGCTTGGATTATGCAGCAAGTCTGGATATAATTCAAAACATTCATTTCCTGTGTAAATAGTGGATATATTTCATCTTTTGGCACCAAAAACTATATATGTTAACCAAAGGCTTAGCACACAATGAAATATATCCAGTATTTACATACTAAAAGAAAACATCTTCTATGTTATTAATGGCATGTCAGCACAACAAATGGGGCCCATTAAAAGTTAAGATCTAAAAATATATATGATAATGAATTATAATTAACATTTAGTGATGATAAACCCTTCAAAATAAAGAAAACAAAAACAAAGAAAAGTTATAAAATGCAAATATGTAAATTTCCTGTAAAAGATATATAAAAAGGCACAGATATAAATAAATAAGATGAAAATCTGTTATATCATAAACATTCCCTCACAAAGTCCAAGTTTTTTCTGTTGGTACATCATCGTAAGAATTTCTGAATCAAATTCACACGTAGAAAAAACATCTGTTGTTTGCATTGAAGTAAAGGTTTTGCAAACTGCATAATGACATAATCTCATTGTACAGGAAAGTCAAAATGTTAATGTAAAATTGCAACACTGAAAACAACTGCCAGAAATGTTATACACCTTTATGTAAATCTGTTTCTGCAAAAGCTGGACAATTTGTAGCATAAGTGGATGTTACCCTAAGATTATATTGCTGATTTTTTTTGTTAGTTTTAGCAGCACTATAAACACATTCCTGGTGATAACATAACAAGAAAAAGTGCCATCCCAAAGGACACAAAGAGGCAGCTGACTTGGGCTGGTATGGGCGGGTACCACACCAGCAAAAATTACATATTAGGTCAGACATTCTGCCAACTGTTCTACCATAGCTCCCCATAAAACAGCTGGCTAAGCAGAACAACTATGGTATTAGAATACAAGTTCCCCATAAAACAGCTGACTTAAGCAGGAAAGCTATGGCATTAGAATACAAGTTCCCCTTAAAACAGCTGACTTAAGCAGGAAATCTATGGCATTAGAATACAAGTTCCCCTTAAAACAGCTGACTTAAGCAGGAAAGCTATGGCATTAGAATACAAGTTCCCCTTAAAACAGCTGACTTAAGCAGGAAATCTATGGCTTTAGAATACAAGTTCCCCTTAAAACAGCTGACTTAAGCAGGAAATCTATGGCATTAGAATACAAGTTCCCCTTAAAACAGCTGACTTAAGCAGGAAATCTATGGCATTAGAATACAAGTTCCCCTTAAAACAGCTGACTTAAGCAGGAAATCTATGGCATTAGAATACAAGCTCCCCTTAAAACAGCTGACTTAAGCAGGAAATCTATGGCATTAGAATACAAGCTCCCCTTAAAACAGCTGACTTAAGCAGGAAATCTATGGCATTAGAATACAAGTCCCCTTAAAACAGCTGACTTAAGCAGGAAATCTATGGCATTAGAATACAAGTTCCCCTTAAAACAGCTGACTTAAGCAGGAAATCTATGGCATTAGAATACAAGTTCCCCTTAAAACAGCTGACTTAAGCAGGAAATCTATGGCTTTAGAATACAAGTTTATTTTGGAGGAAAGAATTTACAGCTTCAGAAAATGTATCTCTTCATTAAAAAACAAAAACTTCAAATTTCGCTGAAGAGAGGGAAACTTGTTTTGTAATAATTCCTTGTCTTGAATAGCCGTAAGGCATGTATCATGATATGGTAACTAAAGTATTTACTTTATATACGGAACTTACTACTGCAAAACATGCACTCATCTGTCAACAACCTTAATGTACCACAACATAATGTGTTAACAGTTCTGGGTCCAAACTTTTCACTTGAAACATCACAAGCAGAAAGACTAGCATATGCAGTGATGTTCAAGAACATGTAACAACCAACATCGGTCTATGCTGCATGCAGTGAAGTGCATGAATAAATTTATATCTAGCAAACATATTATGCTGTCTCTTGCTTCCCCAAGCTGGATTGTATGTATAAACAGACCAAATCAGGAAGAAATGAACAAGATTTCACAGAAAGGTCAATGATATACTTGGTCCATGTATTTTTTAATATTATTTTTGTGTTTGTACTGTCACATGATGTTTGTTACTATGTCATTACCCTTTTCCCAGATTAAGAAAAGGCTAATCTCAAGACAGGTGATACTATTATGGCATGCTTTTCTACTAGGCCAAAAATAATGAAATTTTACCACATTGTCCCAGTCACCATATGCCATGTGTGACCCTTCATACAAAGCAATCTTTTCACTGCAAAAGAGGCAGCCTTATAAGACAAGAACTAGTAAGGAAAGAACAGGTTTTGATATCATGACCGAAACTCTGGAAGAAGCATACAGTAATTGAAAGTTTGAACTTAAGAAAAGGTCATGGTTACCTGCATTTCAATGTATTCCTTTGCTTCTTCCTTTAAGGGAACTATAACTGCACCAACAGAGGGTACAGTCACTTCTGAGAATTGTACTGGCAGGGAGGCAGAATGCTCAACTTCTGTTGTACCCTCAGTAGGCTGAGGAACTGAATGGTCTATTTCATCTCCATTGCTGTGATCCACTGGGACTGATGAAGGGACAGGACTCTCAACTGTAGGCTGTCTAATGTAGTCTTCATGGTCAGCCATTTTGTAATTCTGAAACAATCAAAAATATTTTTAATGACTGTCATCTCACTATACTTCTGACATCACGAGTTTTGAAGAATTTGATAAAGATCGTTAAATCTACAACTAATCTCTTATTCGCATTACTGAAAACTGTCTAAACTCAGTTATCTGAAATACATGTTAGAAGTCTCACATTACTGTCCTGCTCAATCTCTATAATGCTGATTACAGTAGTCATACACATGGACAGTGTTACAATGGTAAAAACGGACAATTTTGCAGGAACCTAAATTTGTGAATTTGCCTCCATCAAAGCTTGCATATTGAAAGGTTTTCTTTTCTTTATCAATTAACCTATAAGTACCCCAAATGAAAAAAGAGAGAAAGCAAAAGAACAAAACTATGTTGACAATAAGTAGTGGTCACTCAAGTGTTTAAAAATAATGCCAACAGCAAGAGCTTAAATCAAACACCTGTCATGATCAATGCCTTACACCAGTGGTTCCCAAACTTTTTGAGGCCACCACCCCTTGGTTATCCTCAGTGCCCCACAACCTTACCCCATAACAAGCATTATTCAGCATTACCCCCCCCCCCTTGATCCCACTGCCCCCTTGGGCAGTACCGTCCACTTTGGGAACCACTACCTTACACCATATTTTTGTCAGAGTGCTCAAACATCGAACAAAGATGATGAAGCCATTGATACTAAGGCAAGTAATTACTGAAACATATCTATATCAGCTTTACTGAAAAGACTGTCCATACAGTAGTACTATGAGTCCATACAGTAGTCAGTCCATTCCAATGATCAGGTGGATAATGTCATCATTCCAAATTTCTATATGAGCTTTTACTGAAAACACTGTCCATACAGTAGTACTATCAGTCCATTCCAATGATCAGGTGGATAATGTCATCATTCCAAATTCCACAATGAGGCACCGCATCGCAGGCATGTTTTGTTTTATACACCTTTACCATGAAGGGTTTGGGAGACATCAGACTGACTGACACTTGAAATCCAATGTATGAAGACAAACTCATGGAAAGACTTGATATGTCAGTGATTCAAACTAAAATACCAAATAAAAATTCATCTTTAAGTTAATTACACTATTAGACAAATAAACAAATTATTTCAAAACAGTCAATGTATATGTGTACAAAAATGGTTGTCAGCTTCTATTTGTCATTAGTGCCAATGTAAAGAGGTCAATGTGCATTCCTCATTCAGCTTCAACCTGCCAACCTCACATCATGATACCAATAAAGTGGACATCACTGTGCCAACCTCACATCATGATACCAATAAAGTGGACATCACTGTGCCAACCTCACATCATGATACCAATAAAGTGGACATCACTGTGCCAACCTCACATCATGATACCAATAAAGTGGACATCACTGTGCCAACCTCACATCATGATACCAATAAAGTGGACATCACTGTGCCAACCTCACATCATGATACCAATAAAGTGGACATCACTGTGCCAACCTCACATCATGATACCAATAAAGTGGACATCACTGTGCCAACCTCACATCATGATACCAATAAAGTGGACATCACTGTGCCAACCTCACATCATGATACCAATAAAGTGGACATCACTGTGCCAACCTCACATCATGATACCAATAAAGTGGACATCACTGACTCTTGTATGGAATTGACACTTTATTTCAATGAAACCTGAACTTATGACCTGACCTGATGAGCAGCACCAATCTGGCTTTTTCTCTCAAAGAAAAATTTATCCCATTGTTAGAAAGGGCAAGTAATCTAGAGATATACATATTTAAAATGAAGAAAAACCAACAAAAACACACAGAATTGAATCCTATTTACAAGAAAATGCAAACTACATGCCTAATCCTTAAGCATACAAAAGCAGCACAAACTGTCAACAAAAGCACATGTTCATGTGCTAATTCAGTACAATGCTTTTGTCTGGATAAAATAGGGCCTACTGTGTAATGCAATACACTGCTTTCATCTGGATAAAACAGGGCCTACTGTGTGTAATGTAATACACTGCTTTTATTTGGATAAAATAGGGCCTACTGTGTAATGTAATACACTGCTTTCATCTGGATAAAATAGGGCCTGTGTAACGCAATACACTGCTTTCATCTGGATAAAATAGGGCCTGTGTAATGCAATACACTGCTTTCATCTGGATAAAATAGGGCCTACTGTGTAATGCAATACACTGCTTTCATCTGGATAAAATAGGGCCTACTGTATAAAGTAATACACTGCTTTCATTTGGATAAAATAGGGCCTACTGTGTAATGCAATACACTGCTTTCATCTGGATAAAACAAGGCCTACTGTGTAATGCAATACACTGCTTTCATTTGGATAAAATAGGCCTACTGTGTAATGCAATGTACTGCTTTCATCTGGACAAAACAGGGCCTACTGTGTAATGCAATACACTGCTTTCATCTGGATAAAACAGGGGTCACTGTGTAATGTTGGTTCAGTGGATGCTCATACAAAATCACATCCATATGCATCCAACGATGATATCAGTTTCAAATCCAAGCTTTATTTATAGCAATGATGTGAAGTTATCTAACCTACAGTACTCTGAATCAGCATCAACATTAAAATTTTAAATTATTCGTGTTTCTTACAAGTAAAATCTGGTAAACCATTTTGACTGTAAAGAAACAAAACAAAGATTTCTTGTCCAATGTTCAGGATCTTTTTTGTTTCTTTGTAGCTTTATCCAAAATTTTACTCTAAACATATGCACTGATGTTGTTATCAGTCTTTCCACTAACTCTCTCTCTTCCTCTGACATTTTAAAAAACAAATCAGTAGGAATACATTTCTAAATCTAAGAACATCTTCAGGGTTCTCCACAGGAATTTCAAAGCTGCAGTCCAGAAGTGTCTCAATAACAATTCTTTTTTCCATGTAATAATTCAGAACATTATGAGTGTATTGTTGTGTCAATATATATATATATATATATATATATATATATATATATATATATATATATATAAACAGATTGCTAATCCTCATTTGTTGTTAAATATGTAGGGACTTTTTGTTGATGGGAGACTAATTATAATTATGTAACAGTTACCTGTTGCTATTGCAGAGTCAGTATTTTTCTGAAACGAAAATACCATAAGTGAATGACAAAAATTCTGCCCTCCGATCAGGGAGAGAGAGAAGCTTCCAGAACACTTGATCATGCCTGCAGGAGTCCTCCACAAATATTGATCATGTGTGAAGACACTGGGCATTACTTTCAGGAAGCAGCCTAACTTGGTAGGACATCAGTGTAGGGTGGGAGGACCGAATCTGGCGATAGCAACAGGTAAGTATTACAGCATTAAAATCAGTTTCCCAAAAAGAAACTACATTTTAACATCAATAATACCATATCTGATTCTGTTGCATATTTGTCAGTCTGGTGGGAGGTCTAATGATCCAACAACTGTCAAATAAAAGACAAACACAAGTAATAATCATCCTCACAGAAGACCAGGAGTCTACTGCAGATGGAATCCACACAGGCATCCAAGTAACGACAATTAGGCCCAGTGAGAAAATGCCTTTGCTTTGGTGGGCTAACAAGTAATGCTAAAGGAGAAGAAAGTAGTGTGAAACTGCAAAAAAGTGGCTCTCAACACATCCTCAAAAATGAATGAGAAAAGCCCATGAAGCAGCATTGATTCGAACCTCATGGGCTTTAATTTTCTTTCAAGATAGGTCCATATCACAATGGGCCTGGTAAGCTCTCTCAATAGTTAATGTAATTCAACTAGAATGGTGAAAGCAAAAATATAACCTGAACCTGTAATGGAGAGGAAAAGGCACTTCCTATCCTTCCTTCTCTCTTTAGAGGGAGTCAAATAAAAAGATATATCCATAACTGGGCATAAACAACTATCCTGGTGATCTGAAGCACAAATACAGCTGAGACTGGGGACCTAAAGGCGAGCAGAGCCAATAAAGGAAGTCGATATTTTGCCACAAAAAACTTGGTTGACAAAGAAGAGAAACTGACTCCTAATTCCTATGGAACTTGATACAGCCCTGCTCTATAGATAATGAATGAAGCTCACTCCTTCGTCACAAACACACTAAGGCAAGCAAGAAAACCATCTTGAGGGTCAAGTTCTCAAAGGAAGCTTCATTCAATGGTTCCTGGGAATGAGCGATATTTAGAAACCATATGAAACAAGTGATTCCATTCAGGCATTAGAGTGAGACCCTTGTCTTTGCAATTCAAAATACATGATCAGGTCTGCCAAGTGAGAATCCATATTGGTAGCAGATCTTTTAGAAAAGCGAGTGTTGGAAAGGGATTCTAAACAGCCTGCAATAGTAGAAAAAAGGAAAAGAAAAAAAACTGCAACTGCAGTCACAAAGGGACCACTCACATTGACATATTTTCTACTACATCATTTTGGCATCATACATCTTTGACATCGATCTTCTCTTGGGCTGAATTATACAACTCTCAACTTGGATCAAAACTTTTATTTGCACAGAGATTATTAGAGATGAGCCAAGCCTGAAGGCAGTGAATCTGTGTTGCTGTTGCGTGGAGGACAGTTCCTGTGTTGCAACAGGATGTCACTCCTTTACGTCAAGGTTTTTGGATGGTCCACCTGCAGATCAAGAAGATCGCTGAACCATGATCACTGTGGCCACAGAAAGGCAATCAGAATGAGCTGAATCACGGAGAGCCTGATTTTGTAAGGACCTGGGTACCATCCAGAAGGCTGGGATGGTGTAAGCAAACAAATGATCCCACTCCAAACTGAAAATGTCCACTGCCCAGTCCCTCTCATCAGGATAGGGCAGATAGTTTTTATGGAACAGGGGAAATATATAAGGGTAGCTTGTTGTTCACCATGGTGGCAAAGTAGTCAACCATGAGAGTCAGCAAAGCTGAAACAGATAGCCTGCTATGAATTGGTGGAGTGACCATTCCATAAAAACTATCTGCCCTATCCTTGACTGACTGTCTGCCAAAATGTTCTTCCTTCCAGCAAACTAGAAGTAACATTCCTTCCAAAGCTGTTCAGCGAAGGAGATTCCAAACCTCCATGCAGAGAAAAAGTACATGTTTGCCTCCTTGTCTCCTGAGGTACACCACAACTAATGTACTGTCACAGGAAACCATAGCACAGCAACCACTTTGGTGGAAAGCATCCTGAGGCACATGGACATTGCCCTCATCTCAATTTGTTGATGTGGAGGGTAGATTCTTCCCGAGACCATGAACCCTGAAGAAACAGTCCTTCTGGCTCCAGACAAGGGCCCATCTTGAATCTAACATGTCTGCAATTGGGTAAGAGTGAGGTTCAGGGAGGGGTGCATGGGTTAGAAACCAGTTCTCATTTGGCTGCCAATTCTGATGATGGTATAAATCCCAAAATGAGAAATTGGGGCATTCAAGGGGTCCCTGTGCAGATTTGAAGTTGCTAAATGGAGAAACTGGAGTAGATGCAAGAGCAATTTGCCTTGGGGAAACAGGTCTGCTGCGGAGTTCACAGAGAGAGAAAAAGATGAGCTGACAACAGTCTTTACTCAGAGTCTCCAACAGAGACAGGATCTTGATTACTCTGATCAGAGGGACATTGGCTAATCCTCTATGAGCAAATGCATCCCCATGAAAACAAAATACTGAAATGGACAGGGCTCCAATTTCTCTAAGTTTGGTAGAAAACCCAGCCTGTTCATTCTGGACCAACAGTGACTCTGAGGCAAGTCTAGTCTAAGGGACTCTAGACTACCACTGCAGATCAACCAATCACTGAAATATTGGATGATGGGATAACTAAAGATCTTAAATGGGCTGCAACTACACCCCTGACACTGGTAAATGCTATGGGCGTGGAGGCTAGGCCAAACAGCAGAGCATGAAATTGGAAGAACTTCCCCTCCAAGCAAAGCCAGAGGTACTTCCAATGTGGAGGAAAAAAGGGATGTGAAGGTACACATCCCAAAGATCGACAGAGATCATCCAATTAGGTCTTATGGTATTCCTGACTCAGGCTGTGGTCTCCATTTGAATGGGTACTCCAGCAGAAATCTGTTTAGGGAGGAAAGGTCAATAATCAGACAAGACTACTCCTCCATCTTGGAAACCATGAAAATCCAAGAGTAGAAGGTAGCAGAGAGGTCTTTTAATACCCTCTCTACTGCACCCTTCAAAGGGAATGAATCTCTTTTTTTCAGTGCAACAAATATAACTGATGGAAGCAAATGGGAGATCATGGAACCACTGCTGGTAAAACTCTCTTATGATAGAAAAGACCCAGCCGTCAATCAAAACACCTGATCAAGCCCGTAAAATGAGTTTTTTTTAAGTCTGGCACAAATGAGAACCAAAAAGAGAGGCATGCTCTGCAACAGAGGGAACAAGACCCTAGGGCTGTCAACCCTTGTCCTTAGGAAATGAGAAAGGTATCTGTGAACTTCTTCTCTGGACCTTTGCGGCATGCTGTAATAGGCCCCACCTGTTGAAGTGGAGTTCTGAACTGGGGCTGTTGCTTTGACTGTGGCTGTGCAGTTTTAATTTAGCCAATGGACAAAGTGGTCAGGCTCATTCCATTTCTTGTCCGGTTTCAATGTGGATGCAAGAGACTGGTGCTGTAAGTCAGATCTTGGAAGTGTGTAGAGAAACATCCCTGCAAAGGTTGGGGAGCTCTGCTGACAAGGTCATGGACAAGAATAATGCATGCCCAGAAGAATTAAGGAAAGCCAGTGGTGACAGAGATTCCTCCTTCAGCAGGCAAAATGGTGCTGCTAAAAAGGAGGCTAGTGTGCAAGGCTACAGTTACTAGTGAGTCGGCCTTTTGTTCTAAGGATCCAGCCTTTTCAATGGAAGGTTAACCAAGGACAACATGGGAGGTTTAGAGGGCCAGGAAGGGGTATGAATCCTGTAGCTAGAAGCAGACCTGAAGAGTGGGAAGGACAGGGGACCTGAAGGGTGAGAAGGACAGGGGACCTGAAGGGAGGACATACCACAACAGCATGTTCTATGTCAAACTCGTTGGCTTCAACAAGGACAGAAAAAGAAACCGCCATCATGCACTCTATCCTGGGGTGCAGGACTACATGACCAATGTCTCTGTTTATGGGAGAGACTCATGGAAGGAGAAATCTGAACAAATAACTCCTCCTGAATCATTAATGAACTGTTTATAGCAATGGGAGACTCTCCACTTGTCTAGATTATTTTGAGAAAGCAGAACTATCCCCCTCCCTCTTTCTAGACCCATCCTCATAAGATGATGTTGGTGCATGGCTGTATGCATGACCCCTCTACTATGCAGTCCAGGTCCAGAAGTCCATGCTGCATGTAGGGAAAGGGCCAACCAATTCCCTGAAGTGGAAGGCCCCACATCCCATATGGATTTATTGGGAAAATAGGGAAGGGAGATGCCAATCTGATCACCTAAATTAATCTGGAGTTTGTAATCCAGACATGGACTCAACCAATGACTCAGGTCTGTAAGAAAAGCCATCAACAGACTATTATCTGTGCACTCCCATTGTCAGGTGGCTCAATCACATTCTCAAGGGCCATAGGGACTGAAAGGGTGCTACTCCCCCCCCCACCTTATCATGCCCTTTTGGATTGGTGCCACTTTGTATGTGAGAGGGTGCTGTTCCTGCTGGAGGGGAGGGCGAGACTTGCTCTGTCTTAGTGGTAAATAGAGTACGCTGCTCCTCCCTTTCAGGGGGCACAGCTCACTCTCCACCTGTTTATAACCTCCCATGGGAAGGAACCCAATAACCCTAGGTGTCTCCATGGAGACTTGGTAATTCTTCTCTGAAAAGAAAGAAAAACTGATAAAGGCAAGGAAACCTTCTTCCTCAACTGGCTTCAAAACAGTCAGCCATCAGTCCTCGTACAGTATTGTAAAATAAACAAGGGTGGGGTTCCAGGGAGATTCCCTTTACCCACACTTACCCGCACCTTGTTTCTGAAATAAAGATGCTGAAAAAGAAGATTTATACAAAAAGTTTCAAAGTTTGTATACACCAAGTAAAGCATGGACTATATAATTTATCCACTGAAAGATTCCTTACATGGGTGTTTCGTTAAGATTAAATGTTAAAAAGGAAGCAACACTAAGCATCAGGACAGAAAAAAAAAATACAAAACAAGTCAACAAAGCAAGATGATAATAATAAGGAAAAAAATGTAAGGAAGGCTATCCAGTAACTAAATTAAACAAGAACCCATGTTCAATTACAGAGCATGATAGATAAAGTAAAAAGACTAAAAAACTGGTGTGCAACCTGCTTACCATGTTTGTAAGTCACAAGTCATGATTACTGGTAAAATAAATTAATGATGGCAGATGAGTCCATAGACTGCAAAATACAAGGAGAGGGAAATTAAATCAAAATATCTACCCTTTGTTATTTCTTATGATTGTATTTTTATTATATAAGAGAAAACAAGTTAGAAAGAATAAAGCCCTGTACAAGGGTCAAATTAAATGCTAAAACATACGCCAGGTGTACAGAACAAGTGAGTAAAACACTGTAAAGAGTGCTTAAATAAAGAGTGCAAAAAGTCAAGCAGGGTATAAGCCTTCCTAACATTATATCACAAGAGATGAAAAGTCAAGCAGGGTATAAGCCTTCCTAACATTCAAGAAGAATATAGCACAAGAGATGAAAAGTCAAGCAGGGTATAATCCTTCCTAACATTATATCACAAGAGACAAATAACAATCCACAAAGCAGCAGCTAATCTTCTTTATGTAAGTGATGCTGAACATTACAACATGATGGTCTGCTGCAGGAATGATCCAGTATTCTGGAAGTTTCTGGTTCTCCCTAATGGAAGGAGAGAATTTTCATCATTTGGTTTGGGTTTCCTCCCTGAAACTTAACATGGAAGGTCACATTCTTCTGACAAACAAAACAGGTCCCAAACTCTTGGCACAATTTTTTTTATTATAGTATATGGTATGATGCATTCCAAACACCACATAATGATAATATGATGGATTAAAACTGTAATGTTGATCAAAAAGGATTCAAATCAAACCAAACTGAAAATCAATTAACAGGTGTCTTTATTTCATTGTTTGCTAAGATCTAACCTATGCAGCTTCACCTAATTTCCATTGAAATGGACTGAAGTTTATGTGACAGCTCAAACACTACATGATAAAATACATGCTTCGTAGAAACTTATTGAAGTTAATTCTGTCAATAGAATACTTGCATAACTAAGGACTCAGCTGAATCTTCATACATCCACAAATGAAGAGTATGTTTACTTTTACGTTCGTTATGATTTCCCAGTGAACACCTGATTTTCGTCAACAATTGGATTTCAACAGATCACATCTTGCTTCGAACATATATAACAATGCTCCAAATCATGTTATAGTCAAAGACTAGATCCTGTATTTTGTTTTTAAATAGCAGACTCAAACAAGAGTTTCAGCTATTATCAAGAAATGGTTATTCAGTTATCAGGAAAACAAAATATTATCTGTAAACAAATTTTTTAAGGTATATGTATTGATTTGCAGACCTTCAGTAGTTATGAGCAGTCTTATATCACCATTTTCTTTCACTCTTAAATCTTAAAGGAATTTGTTAATTCAAATACATAGTGATTTCATCAAACATCTGGCCAATAATGAGTTTCTTTTATATGTTTTTTAATGTTGATAATTCATATACCCAATTGTTCATCCTGAATTTGTTCTTTCCTCTGCTATTCTCATGTTTTCATTTTGCCTTTTTTCCAAATCATGGACACTTTAAAATAATGAACATTCACTTATAATAGTAACTTGAGAGCCCCACAACAATTTTCAGTTACAGCCCATAAACTGCTATTTCTTTTTGAAACATGTAATTCACAACAAAAGATACTTATAATATTAACTATACCTTCCTACTTCACAGGAATTATGACCTGCAAACATGGATATCATCTGCTTTGTTATATTAAGATTTCAACTAAAATTGTTTTCATTGATTATTAGAAAAAGTACAAGCAAATGAGGCAAAATGTTTCCCCTTACAAAAGAGAAACTTCCACTGCATGGCTGAATGCAATAAAAAAGAATTGGTTTTACTTCATAATTATTTTGCAATATCTGCAAGCTTGTTGGGGCATGCAAACCAGTAAGGAAACAGAAGGCCACGCCTTTTACTATTCTCTTCACTGCAACAAAACAATATGGCTCTCAGAGGTTGCATAGGGTAAAAGGTCATTTTCCATGTTCTAATGCAACAATCTTGGAAGACCGTTCCTTAATCCTCTACACTACAATTTGAGAAGAAACAAACTCTGTACTGTACATATATATATATATATATATATATATATATATATATATATATATATATATTCTCTACACTAATCTGTGGAGATGAAGTCATAGTAAAAGTCATATAGGTCATTGAAGCATTCAACACAAATTATTTTAGTAATGGCTGTCATTTTTTAGAATATGGTTCTACATGCTTTGAAATGGCAATTATTCACTTTATTTGGATTCTCATACATCCATATTCCTTTTGAAGATCATTATTTGCATGCCCAGAGAAGTATGTATGGCAAAATCAATGTTCAAATACATGGCCATTTTTGGACAAGAGAGATCTAACGTTGTGATCCATTACAATCTGGATTGAATGTCACATGATGCAATGTCAAATGAAAGCTATACATGTTAATAAACAAACTAGTACTACCATATATTGTGATGATTAGACCTGACATGCACTTTTCTTGATTCAGTTTAGTACATGGCCACCACTGCAGAAATCCAGTGATCGATAATTTCGTGTAGAAGATTCTAGATAACAGATAAGGTGCAGATCATTCAATAACCAGAAGAGAATCGACTTGATTAAGCAGAATTAGTATTACATTTTAAAACAACCATTTATATTTAAGATGAGTAAATGCCCATACATGATCTGTATGCCTTTTTACTGTAGTTTATATCTGTAAAGTGTAAAAGTGTGCCACCAATAAATGCAAAACAACTATCCTTGAGCACAGTACGTAGTTTCAAAATACTATCATTTTTTAAAGAAATTAACTGGTTAGTTGAATCTTTGTAACTATCCTCAAGTCATCCAATGTTTGCTTAGTTAACAGTAGTTCTCTCCCTTAAAAAAGGATCCAACAGAAACTGAAAGGGAGGCAAGTGTTTCCAAACTTTTCTCTGGAAAACAATAAAAGCATCGTCTCCCAACAAATTCTTCTCCCCTGTTTTCTAATTTCTCATAATAAAGTGCTAACGTATGTTCGAAGCTCTTAGAATTTGGAAATGTGTGCATTATCAAGAGCGATTACGAAGAAATAGAATAGTCAAAGGCTGCAGAAACCCACGCTCTGCATTCCGCCGTATCGTAAATACCTTAATCTTATTAAAACGATTTTTTTAAATCCTGAAAGAGATACAATAATCCATAAAATTTGATCTGTTGTATCAAAAGATACGCTTGAAAATATTAATACCGTTTTAAACACTAAAAAATTTATCAAAATAAGCGTTCAGAAAACAAACCACTCAAGGGCTCTGGGAAGGGAAGCTAATACGAGTCCAAACACAGTTCCGTCCCTTCAATGGGTCAGTCTATTAGGAGAGCCAAGTAACAATACCGGCGTGGAATTATTCCTTTTGTCTGGAATGCCTTTAAAACAAGCAATATTAGCGGATAAAGTGAAAATCTTATGCAAGTTCTTGAGATGTGCACGAAACTTGCAGGATTATTATTGTATATGTACATATTCTTCAATAAAAATGAGCATGTTTAGGGCGGACAGGGAGTGATTTTTAAATGTGCACCGTGATATATTTGTAACCGGCTAGAACCAGGTCGAGGGCCGGATGCCCCGCAGACCGCAAGTAGCACATGTCTGATTTATGCCACGTATTGATATAATGAATGATCTGTCTTCTTAGAGAGCTGTGAGCAAAAATCGTGTCTTTAAAATCAATGTTCTCTTTAAAAAATAAAAATGTGCAAGGATTGATACGAAACATTTAAGAAATATGTGTCATTTTATTTAAAATTGAAACGTTACGAGATTTAAAATTGTACATATATACAGCTTAAGTCACCCTCTCAGACGATCTAACTCATGTCCAAACACCAAACTATATCCTCTCGCTTTGTCCATTTGTCCGCAGGTCCGTATGTCTGGTTGTTACCACATCTCTTAAATCGCTGTGTGGTGATTCACAAACAGGTATTTATATTAACCACGCACAAGATGGCTATTATTCCCGGATCCCTCGCACGAGGTCTCTGTAACTAGTCAAATGTTAATTTTACAAAATTTATAACTAAGGGGCAGCTTTAAGATAGTTATTGAAGAATAGGGTCGGGCTAAATGGGTTAGGAGTTTGAGTGCAATGTATAATAAAAGAGTACGAATTTGCCATATCAATACATATATAATTACATATCTAAGTACATTTCTAAGTATATATATCTAAGTATATATCTAAAAGCATATCTAAGTATAAGTATAATAATAATCATCATCATCATCATCATTTGCCAATTGTTCATTTTACTGATATCTGATGTTTCTATTTATCATCAAACATAATTTAAAACTTTCTGGAAAATAATATTTTCCTTTGTGCCATTTGCAATTATACTTACTAGTGTTGTATCAACACCATCAAACACCAAACGAACAACAATACCTGCAGCTATTCCAGCTAAATTCAAACTAACTGGAGGAGAAAAGAAAGAACCTACACTGGCTGTAACTGTGTCACCCATCAATCATCTAGTTTACAAAATGTCCAAGATCTAAATCAGGCCATCCTAAGCCTACCGTTCTTTTAAAACAAAGTTGTTTTTACGATCAGCCTTTGCATACAAGTTAAGGTAAGATGGACTTGTACAATGGGATGCGGTTGGAATGAAGAGTGAAGTTAACCGTCTAAGCCTCATTTCAGGAGCACGTTCGGTATATAATAAAAAGAAACTTTCTCTCCCTGAAGTTATTCTAAGCTGTTCTGTTGTGGTTATGATTTGGACCGAAAACGTTTGTGTCTCCTGAATACTCCAGCCCACCCACCACCCACCTTACTTCAGCGACAATTTGAACATTTTACTTTTTAAATGGAAATGTAATTATCTTTGACCAACTAGTACATGTTCTGCTGGTCAGATGTTACGCTATTTACCCAATGGTCATGTCTACTGGGCAGTCAGTTGTGAACTGGATACAATAAACTGGAATTATTAGATTTAAAAACGTCTTCAGTATCCATGGCTGACAGTGCTAGAATTGTAAAACATAGGCACAGGGACGACAAGAAATGGGGGGGGGGGGCGGCAACCGGGAATATATCCGGGATCCGGGCCTGAACAACACTTTTTAATTTCATAAAAGAAAAATTTTGTTTGAACAAGAATTAGGAGAGGCCCGGGTGTTTCTTAATCCAGGGCCCGTTTTGAAAAATAGGCACAACGGATGAAACTCTTTGAAATGGTTGAAAACATACAGGGGCAAGAATATCTGATACAGTTGGAAAGACCAATCAGAGAAAACATCGAAAAAGTTAATTTGAAAGATAAAGAACAAAGATAAGGCAATGATGGAAATAATAGTTTAAAGAATAGCTTGTAGCAACAACTGCTATAGCTACTGTAATAGGTATGCCTATATCAACTGTTTCTGTGTGACCATGTCAACTGTTGCTGTGTGACTATGTCAACTGTTGCTGTGTGACTATGTCAACCGTTGCTGTGTGACTATGTCAACTGTTGCTGTTTGACTATGTCAACCGTTGCTGGGTGACTTTGTCAACTGTTGCTGTGTAACTATGTCAACTGTTGCTGTGTGACTATCAACTGTTGCTGTGTGACTATGTCAACTGTTGCTGTGTGACTATGTCAACTGTTGCTGTGTGACTATCAGCTGTTGCTGTGTGACTGTATCAACTGTTGCTGTGTGACTATGTCAACTGTTGCTGTGTGACTATATCAACTGTTGCTGTGTGACTACCTTAACTGTTACTGTGTGACTATGTCAACTGTTGCTGTGTGACTATGTCAACTGTTACTGTTTGACTACCTTAACTGTTACTGAGTGACTATGTCAACTGCTGCTGTGCAACTATGTCAACTGTTACTGTTTGACTATTGACTGTTGCTGTGTGACTATGTCAACTGTTGCTGTGTGACTATATCAACTGTTGCTGTGTGACTTTGTCAACTGTTGCTGTGTGACTATATCAACTGTTGCTGTGTGGCTATATCAATTGTTGCTGTGTGACTATGTCAACTGTTGCTGTGTGACTATATCAACTGTTGCTGTTTGACTATATCAACTGTTACTGTGTGACTATCAACTGTTGCTGTGTCATAATATCATGTTGCCTATAGGTACACGTAGAAAGATCAGTCTTATCAGAAACTTAATTCTCAAACTTATGTCAGTTTTAAATTTCGAAGTGCTCGTATTAGACTGAAATTAATTTTTTTAGCAGAAGACTGCTGAGTGGAAGACCTACTGACAAAGGAAACTTTATGAGCTAAGGAATACTTGTCAGCTGTACGAGATTCATTTTCTAAAGTTTCGACCTTATGCTCATCAAAATAAGTCTTAACGTCACTATGGACGCAGTTCTTGAACGCTTCAACTAGTATCGGTTATCTGAGATTTTCGTAATCTGAAACAACTTTCTTGGCTAAGTACCACCTATCAAATAACTGCTCTTTTTCTCTTGCAAATTCGACATGGGTTTCCTTTTTATAGCTCCAAAACTTTTGTCGATAAAGCTCAGGTACCAACTCATAACCATTCAAGATATAATCCTTAACCAGATCATAATCAACACTTTGCTGTACTGACAAGGAAGTGTAGATGTCACGAGCTTTTTTTTAAAAAGGTGCACTTTGTAATAACAAAGTCCAAAGCTCCCTTGGCCATTTCAAACCTTCAGCAATATTTTCAAAATGAGGAAAATATTTATTTACTTCTTTTTCCCTAAAAGTGGGTACTAACCGAATATTTTTAGTAACATCAAAACTTTAATTTGTGTGCAAAGTGAGGATATACTTTTATCTTGCCAGCTCTAATGCTTTTGATCTAAATTGAAATTCCCTTTCTTCCTTTCCTCTTACTCTCTGCATCTGTATTTCCCTCTCCTCTTTTTCTTTTTGCATTTGCATTAGCCTGTCTTCTCTTTCTCTTTCTCTTCCCTTTTTCTGCAATTGCAATTCTCTTTCTTCTTTCTTTAATTGCATTTGTCTCTCTGCATTTTGTCTTTCTGTAACTGTAATTGTCTCTCTATCCTCTTTTTGCTATTGCATTTGTTTCTCCTCTTTCTCTTTCTGATGCTCAAGATTTCTTAACTCTAATTCAATCTTGTATTTTAATCTCAACTCCTTTACTTTTATGTTAGAGTTTGATACAGACTTACTAATCAAACCCAGAGTACTTTTATCCAAAAAATCGTTTTCACCAAATATTGGACCAAAATATTTTTTTTATTTTTTGTTTATTTAAAGAAGCCTTTGCCTCAGAAAGATATTTTCTGGCAAACTAAAGTAATTCATACTTTTTCAAGGTGTCTAACTGTTCCTGGGTATGAATTGAAATAAAGATCTCCACTTTAGATGACATTGTAAAAATCTTGTTGGCTTCACTGTTGATTTCTGAATAGTGAAACAATACTGGGACATAGAAAATTCCAAAACAATGTGAATCTAAATTTCAAAAACAAAGTTTTCTTAAATATTTTAGAGAAATTCGTAGCCCAATTGTCTGTTACGAGTCTATGCTCTTAAAATAAGTAACATAAAAGAGTGAAAAGCAACAAACTTTGTAAAATTCAACAAATAATTTATTTCCCTACAATACAAAGTGCAAATCAAAACAAGAACTTGGGTATTGCGAATTAAATCCCAAAATAATCCTAAAATTACAGATACAAGTCCTAATAATAAAAGTTTTGAATAAACTTTAGTAGAAATGCAACTTAAGTGCTACGCTGAATGTATATATATGATGTTGTTGTTCGTCCGTCGAGTCCACGAAGACCACTCTATTCATCCGTGTGTTAGAGGGACTGGTTCTGTTCTGTGCGTCAGTAGTATATGTGGGCACGTTAGCGACAAGCGGAATATAACGTTAAAACATGGTGTTTGCACTTTGGCGACAATGGGAATTTAACAAGGGAATGGCACCTGTGGGTCAATGGGAAATGAACATTGGTGACGTTATGGGTTTTATAGGGTCAAAACTATTTATAGGGTGAAATGCATTTATAGGGACTAAGGTTAATAGGGACAAACATTGGGATGACGTCACGGCACTGGAGATTGGTAACAATGTGGCAAGTGGCTGACCTGAATACGCGCGGCTACCTAGGTAGGGACACATACAATATAGAGACATAGAAACATGGTTAGAGGCAAAGATATATAAAACACAACCATAGATTGATGAACATTAATCTATCATACCCAAATTATACAATCGACTAAAAAAAATTAGGTAAGAGAATAATGTTTTTGGGAGTTAAACATAAATTATACAATTGAATAAAAAAAATTTAGGCAAGAGAGAGTAGACATCTTTTCGAGACATATGAATGGCCCAGAAAGGGGTCGTTTAACTTTCTTCTACTTTCCTCCCTTCCTCTCCACCAG
Source organism: Megalonaias nervosa (assembly GCA_016617855.1). Classification (NCBI taxonomy): domain Eukaryota; kingdom Metazoa; phylum Mollusca; class Bivalvia; order Unionida; family Unionidae; genus Megalonaias; species Megalonaias nervosa. The sequence goes on from JAECUM010000066.1 coordinate 305,786, forward strand.
CACCTCATCTTCTACAGGACATTTTTCTTCTTTATCTCATATTTTCATCTATTTTTAGCTACAACTTATGGGAAATTCCTTTGGAAAAGCCCACTATCTATTTTTAGTCTCAACTTGTGTGACGTTCCTGTTTAAAAGCCCTTGTATGTATTTATAGCTACAACCTGTGGAAAACCCAAGTCTGTATAGTCTCAAACTTTCCAGCTTCAATGACGTCACTTTACTCAACACTAGGGGAATAATGGCAACAGCCGAACACGAACGCGAATCATTCATTAGGCCTAGTATCTATTTATAGCTACAACCTGTGGAAAACCCAAATCTATATTTATAGTCTCAAACTTTCCAGCATCAATGACGTCACTTTACTCAACACTAGGGGAATAATGGTAACAACCGAACACGAATGCGAACCACATTTTTCGTTTAGACCTAGTAGCTATTTATAGTTACAACTTGTGGAAAATCCAAGTCTATGTTTATAGTCTCAAACTTTCCAGCTTCAATGACGTCACTTTACTCAACATTAGGGGAATAATGGCAACAGCCGAACACGAACGCGAATCACATTTTTCATTTAGATCTAGTATCTATTTATATCTACAACCTGTGGAAAACCCAAGTCTATATTTATAGCCTCAAAATTTCTAGCTTCAGTGACGTCACTGAACTGGCCGACCTGAATACGCGATACTGTAGGTAGGTACGTAGGTAGGTGAAATGAATTTGATATGGATAAAGGGAGTTTTATAGGGACAAAGACCAATACACACACAAAAGAAAGGGAGAAAGAAAAAAACAATATCTACTATCCACACAAACGTATGAGAACGCATAAAACACTTATACATATACTATCCACGCAAACGGACGAGAACGCATAAAACATACACATATTTACTATCCACACAAATGAATGAGAATGCGTAAAACACACACATATATACTATCCACACAAACGAAAGAGAACGCATAAAACATACACATATATACTATCCACACAAACGGATGAGAATGCATAAAACATACCATATATACTATCCACACAAACGAAGGAAGAGAAGAAAAAACACCCATATCTACTATCCACACAAAGGAAAGCGAACGCATAAAACACATCCATATCTACTATCCACACAAACGTACGAGAACGCATAAACATACACATATCTACTATCCACACAAACAAACGAGAACGCATAAACATGCCATATATACTATTCACACAAACGAATGAGAATGCATAAATCACACCCATATCTACTATCCACACAAAGGAACGCGAACGCATAAACCACACAAATATCTACTATCCACACAAACATACGAGAACGCATAAACATACTATACTATCCACACAAATGAACGCAAATGCATAAAACACACACACATATATATACTATCCTTACAAACGGGAAGAGAACAAAAAAAATACCATATTTACTATCCACACAAACGAACGCGAATTCATACAACACACTATACTATCCACACAAACGTACGCGAACGCATGCAAAACACACGCCATATCTACTATCCACACAAACGTACGCGATCTCATACAAAACACACACCATATATACTATGCACACAAACGAACGCGAACGCATAAAACACACACTCTACTATCCAGACAAACGAGGGAAGAGAAGAAAAAACACCATATCTACTATTCACACAAACGTACGTGAATGCATTCAAGCACACACATACCTACACACACACACACACACACACACACACACACACACACACACACACACACACACACACACACACACACACACAAAATCAGTAAAGGAGTGAGTGGTTAGTATTCATTTTGTTTCAATTAATGAAAACTCAAAATCCCTTTTTTAACCCATGATGTACGTGTGTGAGTGCGTGAGTGTAGGCCTTTATCGTTCTAAAAAATCAAAACTAGGAAACACTTACGTTTTTTTTCTGTCTGGTCTATTCTGTTACAAATTTTACAATCCAATGTCACAACACAACACAACCTTAAAACGTTCATATACTTCTTCTGTCCTTTTTGTTCACTCTCTCTGTTTTCTGAACTTCTTCACTGTCAGTTTTTTTTTTCTCCTCCTCTTCTTCCTCACCTTTTTCTCACCTTCATTTCCTCTCTTTCTTCTCTCTCTGGACATACCGGTGTTCTTCTTTTGCCGAGAGCACCTCTTCTTCTTCCTCATGCTCCTGTTGTTTCTTAGGGCAGTCTGAAAACTAATGTCCTTTCTCTTGACAATGATAACAGACATCCTGACTTTTTTGCTCTTTTGACACTGGTCTTGCATTTCTGACGGTCTGGACATTCAAAGGGAGTTTATAGGGACAAACAAAGACCAACACATACACACACACAAACTCCTAACGTTATGCGTTAGCTTAGAATGTAAGAGAAGAAGATGAAATTTCACAAAATAGTCTATCCTTTACACCACAACAATATTATCCATCACACCACTATGCTATCCAATATATCATACTCACTATCAAAAATGTCTTGTGCTCGCTTAGAGTGTAAGAGAAGGAGATGAAAGCTCACAAAATATCTATACCAAAGACCACCAAAATACTATCCACTACACCCACTATACCATCCATTATATCATTCTCACTATCCAAACGTCCTGTGTTAGATTAAAATGTAAGAGAAGGAGATAAAATCTCACAAAATAGGCTATCTCTTACACTACCAAAAATACTATGTGTAAAAACGCTAATATCTATTTATAGTCACCACTGGTAGGAAATTCCTTTTTTGGAAAAACCTAACATTCATTTTTAGCTACAACTTGTGGTAAATTCCTAAGGAAAACCCCACTATCTATTTATAATCTCATCTTGTAGGAAAGCCCTATGAACTAACCTAATATCTATTTATAGCTACAATCTGTGGAAAATCCAAGTCTATATTTATAGTCTCAAACTTTCCAGCTTCAATGACGTCACTTTTGTCAACACTAGGGGAATAATGATAACAACCGAACACGAACGCGAATCACATTTTTCATTTAGAGTTTCCATGCGCCAAATTTTATAGCGCATGTGCATGACGTCTCAAATATGACGTCATTCGTGTTCATGTTCGTGCTTCCCGTCAACATCATTGTCATTCATCAAAGTGTAACAATCTCATTACTATAAATAACACCAGCTTTAATACAGTTATTAAACCTAACTGCTCTCAACACATCAGCCATCAACCATCAGCCGTAATAAAATCAGTAACTACAGTTTTATCAGCCACTGTTTTATACAGCTAATGGCTGCTGGCTTCTACCATATTACTGATATGCAACTAACTTATAAACATCTAGGCCATATATACATACTTACTCTTACAAACAAATGCCATGTGTTCGCTTAGAATATAAGAGAAGGAGATGAAAGCTCACAAAATATCTATCCCTTACGTCACAAAAATACTATCTATCACACCTACTATACCATCCATTATATCATACTCACTATTCAAACACCCAATGTTATCTTAAAATGTAAGAGAAGGAGATAAAATCTCACAAAATAGACTATCTCTTACACTACCAAAAACTCGTGTTCGCTTCAGTCCTTCGCTCCATGTTAATGTCTAACAGCCATTTGGCATCACGTGGCATGTTTGTGTATATATGTTTTGGGGGTTGAGGACAACCCCCAAACACATATACACAAACAGCCACGTGAACTGGGGCTGTTTCTTCCATTAACATGTCACTCAGTCCTTACACTTCTCACGAATGACATTGATGTCGACGCTTTTAGATCTTCTTGTCGAGCCGAACACGAACGCGAATCACATTTTTCATTTAGATTTTCCATGCGCCATATTTTATAGCGCATGCGCATGACGTCACAAATATGACGTCATTCGTGTTCGTGCTTCCCGTCAACATCAATGTCCTTCGTTCAAAGTGTTACACACTCATTACTATAAATAGCACCCGCTTTAATACACTCATTAAACCTAACTGCTCTCTATACACAAGCCACCAGCCAATCACCAGTACTAAAAACAGCAACTATAAAAAATCAGCCACTGTTTCGTACAGAGGGTAGACAAGCACACACTTTTTTTGTTAAGGGATAAGCTTTTTAGTTATGGAAAGAAACAAACACACAGTCGTTGTATGCTGTTTTAACTTTATACATTTTTGTATCAGCCATCAGTGTCCGATTTTGTTTTGTTTTTCCTTTTTTATGTTATATAGAATCACGAATGTTTCGTGATTGTTTATTTTTTTTTTCCCCATGGATTAAAGTCGCCTATGCATTGAGTGCTTCGCGACTGATTATAGCCCCGGGCTGGGTCCTTGGCCCCAGACTGAGCTCTTGTTCTGATTGTTTCTGTTTTGATTTTAGTTTTTATGTATATGTATACTTATATATATATATATATATGTATGGTCATGCGTGGTATATAGGAGATATTTATAGTTTATTTAAATTATTTTTCGGTTTTATGTATTTTTTGTATAGAGTTTTATAAATTAAGTTGTTTAAGGAATAAAGTTTATTTATAGTATATGTTAATTATAAAAATAAATTTTTTGTCTTATTGTTTTTTTAAAGAGTAGTATTATTATAAGTTGTTTGAAGGGAGATAAGTAGTGTTAAGTAAAGGGAGATAATAGGTATTGATTTTAATTTAAAGTAATGTTGATATTCTAGTTTATTTTTGTATGTTATTTAGTTTATTTTATTATAAAATTAAAGTAGATATTATAATTCTACAGTTCGGCATTTGTATTTTATTATGTTAATGTAATTTGTTTTTATATATGGAGATTGTAGAATGTACAATTGGAAGAAAAGTATTTAGATTTTGTAATGTTTATTTATATGTTGCCGGAAAGTTCCGAGGAGTTAAGTTACGTTATGATGAGGAACGTCCAGAAGACAATTGTGTTTATCACAATTGGAAAGAAAGAAAAAGGAAAAGAAAAAATGTATGTGTTAAGTAAAGGGAGAAAGTAAAGCATTGATTATATTTTAAGTAATGTTGATTTTATTATAGGGCATTTTTGTATGTAAGTAAGTTAATTTATTTTAGTAAACTTAAAGTAAAAAATATGATTCTACAATTCGGCATTTGTATTTAATTATGTCAATATAATGTAATTTGTATATGCCGAATGTAGAATGTAGAATGACAAAAAAGTATTTAAATTTTGTAATGTTTATTTGTAATTTGCCGGAAGGTTCTTAGTTGTTAAAGTTATAGATAGGAAATTCCGGAAGACAATTCTGTTTATCACAATTGGAAATATTTAAAAAGATGTGATATAATTTAAGCATTAAAGGGAGATAATAGAGTATTGATTATATTATAGAGTAATTAGTTTTATTGGTTTATAAAGAGTAATTTTATTATAAGTTGTGTAATAGGAGATAAGTAGTGTTAAGGAAAGGGAGATAATTTTCTATTTAATTTAATGTAATGTTAATTTTTTAATGTATTTTTTTATGTAAGTTAACGTATCACTCAAATACATTAACTTTCTCACATAAAAAAATACATTAAAAATTAACATTACATTAAATTAAATAGAAAATTATCTCCCTTTACTTAACACTACTTATCTCCTATTAAACAACTTATAATAACATCACTGTTTATAAACCAATAAAACTAATTACTCTATAATATAATCAATACTCTATTATCTCCCTTTAATGCTTAAATTATATAACATATCTTTTTAAATATTTCCAATTGTGATAAACAGAATTGTCTTCTGGAATTTCCTATCTATAACTTTAACAACTAGGAATCTTTCATCAAATTACAAATAAACATTACAAAATCTAAATACTTTTTATCATTCTACATTCTACATTTGGCATATACAAATAACATTATATTAACAGAATAAAATACAAATGCCTAATTGTAAAATCATATTTTTTACTTTAATTTTACTAAAATAAATTAACTTACTTACATACAAAAATGCCCTATAATAAAATCAACATTACTTAAAATATAATCAATGCTTTGCTTTCCCCCTTTACTTAACACATACATTTTTTTTCTTTTCCTTTTTCTTTCTTTCCAATTGTGATAAACACAATTGTCTTCTGGACGTTCCTCATCATAACGTAACTTAACTCCTCGGAACTTTCCGGCAACATATAAATAAACATTACAAAATCTAAATACTTTTCTTCCAATTGTACATTCTACAATCTCCATATAAAAAAACAAATTACATTAACATAACAAAATACAAATGCCGAATTGTAGAATCATAATATCTACTTTAATTTTATAATAAAATAAACTAACTAATTAACATACAAAAATACACTAATATATCAACATTACTTTAGTTAAAATCAATACCTATTATCTCCCTTTACTTAACACTACTTATCTCCCTTTAAACAACTTATAATAATACTACTGTTTAAAAAACAATAAGACAAAAAATTTATTTATATAATTAACATATACTACAAATAAACTTTATCTCTATTACTTAAACAAGTTAATCTATAAAACTCTATACAAATTTTTTTTTACATAAAACCAAAAAATAATATAAATAAACTATAAATATCTCCTACATGCCACGCATGACAATACATATATATAAATATACATATACATAAAAACTAAAATCAGAACATAAACAATCACGAAACATTCGTGATTTGACATAATATAATAAAAAGAAAAACAAAACAAAATCAGACACTGATGGCTGATACAAAAATGTATAAAGTTAAAACAGCATACAACGATTGTGTGTTTGTTTCTTTCCATAACTAAAAAGCTTATCCTTTAACCAAAAAAAGTGTGTGCTTGTCTACCCTCTGTACGAAACAGTGGCTGTTTTTTTATAGTTGCTGTTTTTAGTACTGGTGATTGGCTGGTGGCTTGTGTATAGAGAGCAGTTAGGTTTAATGAGTGTATTAAAGCGGGTGCTATTTATAGTAATGAGAGTGTAACACTTTGAACGAAGGACATTGATGTTGACGGGAAGCACGAACACGAATGACGTCATATTTGTGACGTCATGCGCATGCGCTATAAAATATGACGCATGGAAAATCTAAATGAAAAATGTGATTCGCGTTCGTGTTCGGCTCGACAAGAAGATCTAAAAACGTCGACATCAATGTCATTCGTGAGAAGTGTAAGGACTGAGTGACATGTTAATGGAAGAAACAGCCCCAGTTCACGTGGCTGTTTGTGTATATGTGTTTGGGGGTTGTCCTCAACCCCCAAAACATATATACACAAACATGCCACGTGATGCCAAATGGCTGTTAGACATTAACATGGAGCGAAGGACTGAAGCGAACACGAGTTTTTGGTAGTGTAAGAGATAGTCTATTTTGTGAG